>CANUEP010129001.1:0-19092 GCA_947857235.1 Jatropha podagrica | reverse complement strand
ATGGATATTTAGAAGTGCTTGTGGTATGTTGTGTTGAATTGGAGTTTTGGGGGTTTGGAGAAAATTGGGAGTGTGTATATTTTCTTTGTGTGGCAAGTAAATTTTTAGTGGAACTCTTGCGAAATTTTCGTAGGAATTTCTTAAACATTATTTATATATATAACAAAAAAAAAAAAAACAAAAAAACAAAACACAAAACAAAATGTAAATTACTTGCCTCCTTATGGAAATTTAACCACTTTTAATATGTGATTTAGACCTAGTACGTGATATAGGTCGGTGCTCCGGCACCGAATGTGGCGCTCGCTGTCTGGTTCACTGGGATTAGGCGGCGGGTGTTACACCTAGGATTGCAAATGGGTATTTAATGTTAGATACCGTAGAAAAAATTTAGAAAACTGTGACTAAGACGTATTCTTAGCATGGAAATTTCGCTCAAGTATATGAGATTCACAACAAAGTCCATGGCTTGAAGCAAGGGGAGTTGACAGTTAACCAGTACTATGCTACTTTGAAGGACTTATGGCAACAACTAGACTACTATGAGACTTATCATCCCAAGTGTGAAGAGAACATGTCGGAATACAAGAAGAAGGTTGAGACTGAGAGAGTCTACAAGTTTCTTGCTGGGTTGCATACTGACTATGTCTCTATTAGGATCCAGATTTTTGGAAAGAGGCATATGATTTCTTTAGAGGAAACGTACTCATATGTTTAGCAAGAGGAGAGTAGAAGAGGTGTGATGTTATCCACCAAGCCAACTGAGAAAGCTGGATTTATAGCATCTCAATCATTACAGACTACTCGCGTTCTTTTAAAGAGAATTCCCGAAGATGTGACCATTGTGGAAAGTCAGGAAACATTAAGGAATCATGCTGGAAGCTATAGGGGCAACCAACTTGTGGACGTGGTCGTGGCCATGGGGTTAGAAGGCCAAATTCATCTCGATATTGAACATCAAGTTGAGGTAGGTGCAGCTTCTGATGTAGTTTCAACATCCCCGGTTGGGAGTTTCTCTGCTAAAGAGGTACAAACCTTGAGGCATCTTATGAGAAAGATTGACTCTTCATCCATTTATGAGGCTTTCTCTAATTTTGTGCCTTCAGGTATGGCTCTTCTAACTGATTTTGTAAATGATTCATGGGTTATAGACTCAGAAGCAAACAAACATATGACAGGCTCATCTAGTAAATTTCTAGCATATTCACCTTGTTCTAGTAAAGAAACTATTTGTATTGCAGATGGTTCGTTTACATCTTTTTCTGATATAGGTTCTATTAAGTGTGCTCCTAACATTCATTTAAATTATGTTCTTCATATTCCTAGCTTTCTTGTAAATCTTTTGTCTGTGACTGCTAATACTAAGGCCCTTAATTGTAAAGTTGAGTTTTTCCCTACTCATTGTGTTTTGTAGGATTTGAAAATGGGAAAACGATTAGCTTTGGTAGATTGCACGATGGCCTGTACCTCCTCGAGAAGGGTTCAGTTGCTTAGACTTAATAATTCCCCGAGCACTATTAGGAAATAGTAGTACCAGTCAAATAACTATCATGTGGCATGAGCGGTTGGGACATCCTTCTTTTGTTGTCCTTAAACGATTATATCCTAACTTGTTTAGCCAATGTCCACCAGATTCTTTAGTTTGTGATGCTTATAAACTTGCTAAACAGGCAAGAAACACTTATGTTTCCCAAAATAAAAGAAGTTATGTTCCTTTTATGACTATTCATTCTGATGTATGGGGACCTACTTCTACTGTTTCTTTATCATGAGATAAGTGGTTTTTTACTCTTATTGATTGTTGTACTAACTTGGATTTATTTGTTGAAAATAAAGAGTGAAGTGTTTTCTTATTTTAAATCCTTTCATAATATGATTAGGACACAATTTGGTGCCCATGTTAAAATATTAAGAACTGATAATGGAACAGAGTACATGAATAACATGTTTCAAGCCTATCTAGACTCTAAAGGAATCATACATTAGACTAGTTGTACAAAAGTGTTCAAAATGGGGTATTAGAAAGAAAGAATAGACATTTGTTAAAAGTGACTAGATCTCTCTTGTTTACTATGAATGTGCCTAAAACTTATTAGGGAGATGTTGTCCTTTCTACAGCATACCTAATTAATAGAATGCCCCTTAGAAAATTGAACTTTAAAAGTCCTATAGAAGCCCTACCAGGTCATACCTCATATACTGTTCCACCGAAAGTGTTTGGTTGTGTGTCTTGTTCATCACAGACATGAAGGAAAATTAGAACCTAGAGCTTTGAAATGTGTGTCTGCTGGCTATTCTTCCACACCAAAGGGTCATAAGTGTTATCATTCTCCATCTAAAAATATTATGTGAGTATGGATGTTACCTTTAGAGAGTTGGAACCTTATTTTCCCCTACTCCTCTTCAATGGGAGACTAGGATGGAAGAAGAGGAAGTAGCAATAGGAATGGCTCCTATTTCTGTATCTGTACAGGAACAATTTATTAACCTTGTTAATATTGATGAATCACAATCCAAAGGGGATCTTCAAAGTCAAAGAAAAGAGAGATTAGATTGGCCAGATTTAAAGAGATATAATAGAAGGGAGAAGACTAGCGCCATTGTGTTTGATTCTAATGCCCAATCGTCTTCCTTGCAATTAGATCGTAGAAACCAAAGTGGTAAGGTTCCGATAACTCCTACTATCCCTACTTCTGATATAACTTCATTAATACATAGTGTTCATTCTGATCCTGTTATTTATGACAGTAATATTCCTATTGCTCTCAAGAAAGGTGTGAGATCTTGTACTAAACATCCCATATCTCAATTTATTTCCTATGACTCTCTGTCTTCTTCCTATAGAGCCTTTGTCTTGTCTGTTTCTTCTATTTCTATTCCACAGGATTGGCAATAAGCATATCAAGATCCAAAATGGAAGGAAGCAATGGTGGAGGAGATGAAAGCACATATCCACTTAGAGAAATGTCTTTTCATAATGGATGACCCTCGAAACCATAATCTATTGATATACGGCGTAGATCCGGATGATTGATGGAAGAAACACTAAACATATCCCAAACCTTTAGCAAAGAGTGAAAATTTGGGAGCTTGTTACTTCTTCAGCAGGAAAGAAACTGGTGGGATGTAAGTGGGTGTTTATAGTAAAGCACAAGGCAGATGGCTCAATCGAAAGGTACAAGGCTAGGTTGGATGCAAAAGGATACACTCAGACTTATGGTGTTGATTACCAAGAGACATTTACTCCATTTGCAAAGATGAATACTATCAGAATCATACTGTCGTGTGCAGCCAACCTAAACTGGGACTTACATCAATTTGATGTAAAGAATGCCTTTTTGTATGGAGATTTTGAAGATGAAGTCTACATGGATATCCCTTTAGGATTTGGTTATCAAAAAACTAAAGGAAAAGTGTGTAGGTTGAAGAAGGCCCTGTATGGTCTCAAACAGTCACCCAAGGCATGGTTTGACAGACTTAGTAAGGCCATGATCTCCTTTGGCTACACTCAGTGTAATGCTGATCACACACTGTTTATCAAACATTGCAATGTTAAGCTCACATTACTAGTTGTCTATGTTGATGATATGGTTGTGACAGGAGATGATGCAACAGAAGTTGCTCACCTAAAGAAACTACTGGCTCATGACTTTGAGATTAAGGATTTAGGGAATCTGAGATAATTTCTTAGTATTGAGGTTGCTAGATCTGATAAAGGGATCTTTATTTCTCAAAGGAAATATGTCTTAGATCTTTTGGAAGAAATAGGTATGTTGGGGTGTAAGCCATCTGATTCTCCAATTGAAGTCAATCATAGATTGCAAGCAGGACTTGGAAATAAGGTTAATTTGGGCCAATATCAGAGGTTGGTTGGCAGGTTGATTTATCTCTCACATACTAGGCCTGATATTACATATGTTGTTAGTCTTGTTAGTCAGTATATGCATGACCCTTGTGACTCTCACGTTAAAGCTATTTTTCATATTTTGAGGTATCTAAAGTCTGCCCCTAGGAGGGGCATATGTTTTTCAAAACATGGTCATCTAAGAACTGAGGCTTAGACCGATGTAGATTAGGCTGGATCTCTAGATGACCGAAGATCGACTTCAAGTTATTGTACCTTTGTTGGAGGGAATTTGGTTACTTGGAGGAGTAAAAAGAAGAATGTAGTAGCTCGTTCAAGCGCAGAAGCCGAGTATAGAGCCATGTCTTTAGGAGTTTGTGAGATGTTGTGGGTGAGGAAGTTAATGAGTGAATTGGAACTCTCGGAGTTTGGAGCCTCAACCTTGTTCTGTGATAACAAGGCTGTTATTAGCATTCCTAGAATCCATTTCAACATGATAGAACAAAATACATTGAGATTGATAGACACTTCATAAAAGAGAAAATTAACCAAAGTGTCTTGAAACTCACTCATGTGACATCAGATAATCAACTAGCAGATATCTTCACTAAGAGGCTAAGTAGCAAAATCTTTCGAAATTTAGTGTGCAAGTTGGGCATGCCTAATATCTATGCGCCAACTTGAGGGGGAGTGTTGTCTAGTAGTTTTTTATGTGTTAATCCTAATAATAAGTGTTAAGGATAGCATAGGTATTTTGCATATACTTCCCATGTATAAATAGATGTGTAACAACTCTTTAATGGTATCAATAGAGAAATTTTGTCCATAGAAAATAACAGTTTTCAACTTAATGATCTTTTTTTTTTTCTTTTTCTAAAATCTATCTGCAGTTATGTGCTCATGAGAGGCTTCAGGTGCTGGACTCGCCATTTGACCTTTTAATGTATGAATTCAGACAGAGAGTCTACTTCCGGTGCCACCATTAGTTGACTGGAGATATCGTAGAGGACTAGACATCCATTTTTCAAGATATCATTACTGGAGACATAAGATGGACTTCCCCTGGTGGTATCTAGAGTGAGTCACTGTCTCTTCATATATGCTCTACGTGCCCCTCTGCAGACTAACCATGGAGATTGCTTACTACCCTATTCGCATTTCTAGATAGTATGGTCATCATTAGGCTGTCCCTGATTATGCTCGAGGGTGGACTAATCACCTACAAATTTTTGTCTCACTTTATTGTCACTTGGTCTAGCTATACCACTATCCCCATTTCTGATGTAGTCAACACTTCATCTTCTACTCTGTTCCACTTATGGTTGCAAGCTTATTCTGAAGTTGGAATTGATTTTGAGTCAACTAATCTTCTAACTACTTGATTTTACTAGGACATGGCAGATCTGTGTCTTTATTTTATTTTTAATAATGTGTACGTGACAATTATTAACAGTGCAATTTATTCATAAATGTATCCACTAATTATGAATGAATGTAAATTCATATCATTTGCACAAAGACTAAAATTTAACATGACAAACTTTAAAGTTAGTGAAAACACAAAAGGTGAATTTCATTAATTGGGCTTTGTTATAAATGTTTTTTTTATACATAAAATTTCCTCAACCTATCTAAGTTGACTAGTTCTATGAACTTATTGCCCACCAAATCTGATAGCTTCATTGCACCTTTTGAGAACATTTTCTTAATCATGAATGGACATATCTAGTTAGGCTTGAATTTTCCCTGTGGGTCATAAATGTTCGACCCCATCTGTTTAAGGACCAGATCTCTCACTTTTAATAGCTTTAGATTGACTCTCATATTTAAATGTTTAGCCATTCTCCTTTGTATAACTAATCCATAAACTTGGCATTAAGCCTCTTTCCATCCAAGAGATCTAATTCTTAATAATGGTTTTTGACCCATTGACATTCTAGAATTTTGAATTCCATCATTATGCACAAGAATTGCACTTCTAACTCAGTTGGTAGCCCAAATTCCATTCCATAAACCAAAGAATAAGGAGTTGCCTCATTCGCAGACTTGGCAGTTGGTCTTATGTCCCCATAAAGCATATTACAATTTACTAGCCTAATCTCGATGATTCTCAGCCATTTTCCTCTAGATATTCTTGTTTGTGATCGCTATTCGCCTGTGGATGATACAGTGAAGACTTATGATGCTGAATTCCATATTTTGCCAATAGCATTTTCACTTTTGCTTGAAATTGAATTCCATTATCTCTCACTATATGATGGGGGATCCCATATCTACAAATAAGATTCTTCTCAATGAATTTGGCCATTTGCTTAGTGTCGATATTCTTAAAAGATTCTACCTCAACCCATCTTGAGAAATAGTCTATTGCCACCATTATGAATTCATTTTCGTTGGATGCTGGTGGTGAGATTTGGTCAATAATGTCTATTCCTTAAGTTGCAAATGGCCACAGAAAAATAGAAACAGGTAATTCTGATGGTGGAATGTGATTCAGTCTCCATGAATTTGACATTCGAAGCATCTTATCATAAAAGAAACATAATCTCTTTCTATTATCGTCCAAAAAAACCCTTATCTAAGAATCTTCTTTCTTAAAGCTTTTTCGCTTTTGTGAGTGTTGTAAACTCCCATGTGGGTCTATTCCATTATTTTCTCAACTTCCTTTATCGATACGCATCTCAACAATATCTCGTTTGGTATTCTTTTATAAATCTAACCATC
Source organism: Jatropha podagrica (assembly GCA_947857235.1). NCBI lineage: Eukaryota > Viridiplantae > Streptophyta > Magnoliopsida > Malpighiales > Euphorbiaceae > Jatropha > Jatropha podagrica. Next base: position 12,524 of record CANUEP010129001.1, on the reverse strand, counting down.
TAAAACTGCTAACTGTAATGCCAAGCGCTATAATGATCATCTATAATCTCTAGTGGTTGAATTAGGATAAACCTTTTTAGGCATCCACTATAGAATATCATGGAACCATGACTGAACATCTTCCTTAATATCCATGATCCATTCTTCTTCATAACATGAGATGTTACCCAAAGACATTATAAAAGGCTTCTTAGGCATGGACAATATCTCTTCCTATGCTAACACTAAGTTTGCCAAAGCATCTGGAACTGTATAATTCATTTTGCTAGTGTGTGTGAAGGTTACTCTCGTGAAGTTTTGAAAAATAACATGCATGTAACCTGTCTTCCTTTACTTCCTAATTTCCATTAGCATGCTCGATTACCAACTTTAAATCCCCAATGACCTTAATTTCTTTAGCCTTGATGGTAATCAGAGCTTCTAATCCAAATAAACAAGCTTTATATTCTACCACGTTATTTGTAACTACAAATTGCAGCTTTTTAACATCAGGATAACTTCACCTTATGGAGATTCTAACAAGATGCCTACTTTGGCTCCTTTACTATATGCTAATCCATTAAAGTAAAGTTTTCATCCTTTATTTTTTTATTAAGTTCAAATATTCATCAGGAAAATCAATTTCCCATTGTTTATCATCTTCAACTAGATGTGCTGCCAAAAAATTTGCAACTGCTTGCCCTTTGACGGTCTTTTTGTAGCATATTCAATATCAAATTCCATTGCTGGTGTTCCATCTAAGTACTTGAGTGAATGCATCTTGGAAAGCACTATAACCTTATAAGACCAAAAGTAATGACGAAGTTTCTTGGTCGCCCAAACCATAACTAAATAAGTTGTCGATGAAGTTATATTTTTGCTCATTTAGAAGATGCTTCTTGCTCAAATAATAGATTGCCTTTTCAAAACCTACTTCATCATCTTGTGCTAACATGGCGCATGTTCCAACATCTTCCACTATGAAGTGTAGGATTAATGGATTCCTTGGTTTAGGTGGCACAAAACTGAGGGACTTGACAAATAATTCTTGATCATATCAAAAGCTATCTGGTAGTGATCATTCCACTTGATTGGCTAATCCTTCTTTAATAGCTTGAAAGTCAGATCACACACGATAGACAATTTCGATACGAACCAATTGATGTACTGAATCTTAACTAGAAAACTTCTAACTTACTTCTCTGTCTTAGGCGGCTCCATCTATGAGTGGCCATATTATGGTTTTTGAAATCAGAACCGTCAGTTCGAAACCAGTAGGAACCAAAACTAAAACCATGGGGAACCGAAATCGGTTCGAACCGAAGAAATAGGAATCGAGGGTCTGCGATTTGATTCTGGTTCTAACTTTTGAGGAATAGTGAACCGATGGTTCCAAGAATTGGCCGAAACCAATTGGAATTGAAGGTTTTGCAACCGGTTAGAACTAGTGATTTCGACCCTTCGAATCGACAGTTCAACCCATTTTCAATAGTTTTTTTTATTTTTATAATTATGAAATTCCCATATTAACCTTTTTATAATTATACAGCAGCTAGTTTAAGGGCATTTATGGAAAATTAATTTTTTGGATTGACTACAAATATCCCTTTTCAGTTTGAAAAAGTAATAAAGTTTAAGCTTTTTCTAAAAAAAATAAATTAAGTTCAAGCCATTTTTCTTAAAAAAAATAATAAGTTCAAGCTTTTTTAAAACAAATAAATTAAGTTAAGCCTTTTTTATTTTTTTCTAAAAATTATTTCATAAATATTTAAATTTTAAATTTTCAATAAAAAAAAATGTTTCTTAAATTTTAATTTTATAATTATGCAATTCACCGAAAAATCAATCAGAGAATCGGCCAGAACCGTTGATTTAAAACCGCTAAAGAATCGAAATTGAAACCGTAACTGTTCGGTTCCAAACCATAACTCGAATCATCAATTTTTGATTCAGTTTCGGTTCTTGATTTTTGGAACCAGAACCGTCGGTTCTAGAACTGTGGCCACCCCTAGTGCCATCTCTTGAATTGCCTTGATTTTATCTAGATTGATCTCCATCCCTTTCGGACCAACTATGAATCCTAGCACTTTACCTGAAGTTACGCCGAACACATACTTCTTGGGGTTAAACCGGAGCTTATACTTGACAACTCTATTTATGAAATGCTTTGGAGTTGCTGGATGCTCTTCTAGTGTCTTTGTCATGACAATCATATCATTAATGTATACTTCTAACTCCTTATGGATCATGTCACAAAAAAAAGTAGTAGCCATACTTTGATAAGTAACTCTGACGTTCTTTAAGCTTAACTACATTAACTAGTAGTAGAAAGTTCCAAAGTCTATGACAAAAGTTATCTTGGTTTTATCCAACAGTGGCATGAGAATCTGGTTATTTCTTGAAATCCATCCATAATCGAGTAGCATCTCATCATAGCTGCACTATCTATTTGGATATCAATATGAGGAAAAGGAAAATCATCATTCAGTGATGCTTTATTCAAATCTCATTAGTCCACACACATTTTGACCCATCCATCCTTCTTAGGAACTGCAACGATATTGGCTTACCATTCTGGATACTTAACTAGTTCTAAAAATCTAGAATCAATTTGCTTGGTCACTTTCTCTCTAATCTTTTTGGCCCATTCCAATTTCAACCCTCTTCTCTTATGTTTCACTGGCTTGGCCTAGGATATAGTAGGATAGTGTGGTCTACTATCAATCTGTCAATACCTAGCATGCCTTCATAACTCCATGCAAAGGCTTCCTTCTTATCCATGAGCAAGTTTTGAACTTTTATGTTTAAATCTTGTATTAGGTAAGGCCTAATTAATAAATTCTGTGGATTATTTTTTGGGCCAATATTAAATTCAAGCATGTGTGATGAGTTTATGTTAAAATGCGCATGAGCATATTTGTTTGATGAATGGAACCACTAGGAAAGACACCAAACAAGTAAGCAAAATTGAAGTTTATTTCATTAAAAAGGATGGCTAGTTCATTACAATTGTTCCCATCAACATCAGAAATTAAAGCAGAAAATGGGAACTCAGCCTCTTTAAAGCTCTCTTCAATGCACGCTCTGATCACCTTTCAAGACTTGATCCATAGGACCCTCAGTCGCTTCAATAGTGCTTTCGTTGTTATTCTCTCCCTCTTTTTCTGAGTAGCTTTCTCCTCTTCATCTTCGATCTTGGTCACCTTTGGCATTTCAATCCCTTCCTCTTCTTTCTTTACCTCTTTCATTTTCTCTTGTCCTTGTCTCTCATGCTTGATCTTACTCTTTCATTTTCTCTTGTCCTTGTCTCTCATGCTTGATCTTAAGGACATCAATCACATCTGTAGAGATCTCCAAACCCAGGTATGTTTTTTCATTGTGCTCAAAAGGCTTTATTGGCAAACATGGAGAAGATTGATCATTCGAGCGGACAAAACGTCCATCCATATCATACTAGCCAAGTGTGTTCTCTGACTCGTTTCCATACTTATACCCTAGACCCATGCAATGCCATTGTGTGTGGATTTTTTATAGTTCAATTATGCCTTATTGGTTCTTGCTAAGTGCTTTACCCTCTTCAAGGTTCATTTGCTTTGCGATGTTAGAGGTAATGGGCCCTATGTCCGTACTCAACACTATTATCTAATAGCCAGTCTAAGGAAGAATAATGTGCTTTTCTACATTCAACGTGATTACAATCTTTTTACTAGTAGCTAGGATGGTGATCACTTTGAAGGGAATATAATTTTATGGTGCAAAGTAGAAGGAATACCTCCTAAAGCATGATACTTTGGGTGCCTCAAAAGTAGGGTAAAAGTCGAGGGAATGTCAATCACTATGAATTCTGTCTCTTTCTTGATCAGCCCCACCTTTACTATTGCTTTGAAAATACCCTCTACCTGTCTCTTCGAATCACCATATGCATGGATGACCATATTAGAAGGCTCCAATTTAGACATATTTAGCTTGAACTTAGACAATAACTTCAAAGGACATACATTCAAAGCAGAAATGCCATTTATCATGACATTGCTAGTCACTCTTCCTCCCACCTCAGCCTTTATGAACATAGTCTTGATGTGATTCCTACCCTTAGGTGGAAGTTCATCATTAGAAAAGTAATTATGAGGGGGTTATGTTGAACCAACCCTACAAAATACATTATAGAGATTATTGATGAAATAAGAATCTCGGCCATTGCTTTTAATAGAGCCTCTCGGTGTTTCTTTCATGAGATAAGAAAATCCTATGTGCTAACATTAGCATAGGTTCTCTTAAGTTGCTTAATCAAGGCATCAATTTCTACATCTATCTTTGGCTTAACCAAAGGTCTTACATTTTCATTTTCTTCTCTACCTCTAATCGCATCCAGGTGGTACACTCAGTCACTATGAGTCATATTTTTTACTTCTTTTGCTTCCTCCTCCTCACTACTCCATATGTCGAGAGTAATGGGGTTCACTAACAAATCATCTTCGCTCTCAACCCACTCATTCATATGGTTTAATCATTCCTTGTCATTGTCCTTCCAAACATTCGAGACCATTACAAATACTTGCTTTAGGAGCTGGCTCTCTTTCTCCTTCTTCTTCCTCAAACTCTACCATCACTTTTTTAGGAGTCTTGCCAGACTCAACCATATACAAGTTCTTAGGAAGTGGCACATTGCAAAAATTCAGCAATAGGTTAGTCTGGGTGCTAGGCCTTGACTTCTTTTAATCTATCGCCTTTCCATCATCAATCAGATTTTAAATTTCACGGCTCAACCTTTAGCATTGGTCAGTATTGTGACAGTTTCCTTAATGGAACTTACAAAATACATTTTGATTGATGTTCTTAGGTTGAGGACGACTAGGTGGTCTTAGTATTATAGCGGCTATAACAAGCTCGCAGATTTGATTATTTCAAACACTTTAGAAAAGGAAGCACCAAATTTAGAGAACCTCCTTAGTTGCATATTTGCAGCCTGTATATCCAAAGTAGCTATAGTAGCAGTCTTATTAGAGTTGGTAGATTTCTAGGAAGAACTTGATCCTTGAAACCCTGATCGGTTGAAATTCCCCGTGTGATGTCCGTACCTCTTATCTTCCAATAGTTTGTCTTTAATGCCAATTCCCGCCTCATAAAACTAGGAGAATTCGGTCAATGACATGTAGTATATCTTTTCTCTAAAAGCTAGCAAGGTGCCCTTTATGAAAATCTTGATTTGCTCCTTAATGTCGGGTCTGCTTCTCATTTAAGTGACTTTGGCTCTCCATGTAGCCATGTAATCAGAAAAGGATTCATCACTCTTTTGCACAGTGGTCTCAAGATCTCTCAAGTTGACACTTATTTGGAGGTTGTACGCATATTCTTTCAAAAATACAGTGCTGAGCTCATTTCAATCTCTTCTTTCTTCCTGCTCTAGATTATAGAACCATGTCTAGGCTGACGCAGTTAAAGACATGAGGAACATCCTCATGATTTCCTTAGACGAAAAACTCGCCAACTCCATTATTGCCTTGTACTACATGACATGAACCTTAGGATCACCCGTACCATCATATTTGATACCTTAGGCATCTTGTAAATCATTAGAATGGTGCTTTTCAACTCAAGATCTTTGTCTTCGCCGTCATCTAAGTCTAGGTATTGGTCTAACCCTTTGGATTTTATGAAGACATGGAGATTCTCAATTTTCTTGTTCATTTTCTTGAGCTTCTCAGAAGAGACTGCCTTAGACTCCACATTCTTATTGGTCACTTTCTTGGCAAAGAATTCTTTATCTTGCCTTACTTTGTGAGCTTGTTCTTTCTTTTTTTGATTCCCTTTTGTTCTTCTCATCTTCCACAAGAACAACATGTTCTTTCCCCTTATTAGATGAAAGGAGTTTCTCTAAGTTGGCGGTGATTATCCTCTCAACCATTTTCTCAATCTTAGAGGTGGGAATACTTCTGTCACCCAGTTTCTTAGTAGATGAAGAAGCAGAAGAAGAAGCGAAAGCAAAAATAGAATTAGTGGTCGCAAAAACACTTTATAGTAGAGAGTCCTCTAACACAGGACGGGAGCCCGAAGGACTGATAGAATTTGGTTTAGGAGGATCAAAAGGGATTGAAGGTTCTTCAATTCTCATCAATCTACTATGTAATGCCCCAAAATTTCAGATCTTAAAATGATATTATTTGGTCGGGTCATGAATGGTATCACTAGAGAGAGAAATAATATTTTATTTAGACCCGATAATGATATTGATCATAATTAATATTGGTAGATTTAATTAGATTTTATATGATTACTCTTAATTAATTAAAGTTAAGATATAAATTGTTCATGATTAAGTAAGTAATAAATCACTGGTGAAAAGTAGTTTATCAGCTTGTGAATACTAACATCGGTCTGAAAATTTGTATCATTTTTGTCCGAAAAAATTACTATTGATGCTTAATATTTTATTTAATATTTTTGGAGTATGTTTATATGATTTAAGTGGGTGAAAAATATTTCATGCATATTTTTAGAGAATTTAAGTATTTGATGAATAGTGTTTTCTAGTGTAGTATATTAGAAAAAATTGAGGAATTATTTTTATGGAGTTAATTTAATAAATTGGTGGAGTTAAATAATAATTGGAAGATAATTATTTGGTGAATATTTAGAGTCTTTGGATTAGAATACCTTGACTTGATCTAAGCCCTACACTCGTCAACATATGGAGAGTTAACAACATTTGGTTTTGTTGAGTTGGTCAACAAAACTTATCCAACTTCATCTTCTTCCTCTTTTCATTTCCAACGCCACTCTTCCTCTCTTCTCTCATTCTCTCCATTTTCTTTCAATTTCTCTACCTCTAAACTACACTAAACCACCAAATTCAACCAAAGTTTAGTAATTAAACTTGAAGAATTAAGCTAAAGAAGTGGTATTTGGTGATCCTAAGCTAAGAAATTTGGAGAATTGCTACTAAACGAGTAAGTTTTGATTTTTAGTTCTAAGAGTTTTAATGTAATTTCATATCAAAGATATGCTATAATATGTTTAAATCATGCTCCATTTTCTTCTTTTTGTGTTTTTTTTTTTTATTTTGATATAAATCGTTTACTACTTTGAAGAGGTTGGAGAACCCTCCTCTAAAGTAAAGAGGAAAGCTTGAGTGAGGCTTTCTAAGCTCAATTGAGCTTGTTTTATAAGGTTAGTGCACTACTACTTTTCATTTCCTTTCAATTTACAAAGTTTAACATTTTTAGGTTTTTGATGAATTTTGGGGATTTTGTATTTTGTGTTGAGATTTTGATATTTTTTTTGTTTAAATGAGGTTTTGGAAGGTTAAATAGCATGGTAGAATGCTAAATTGAAAAGGAAATAAATCCCTTCCTAATGCACTTAAGGAGGCCGAATCTTAAGGGTATAAGGGCATTGATTTTTCTTGGTTTTCCTTGCTTTATTTTGCTTTTAATTTGTTGTTTATTAACTGTGTTTTTGAATGGCATTTGCTATAGTTTGTTCTAAGTTCATTATGAAATTTTTATGACTTTAAAGAATGCTTTGAAAATGTGAAAAAGGGTTTTATGATTACTTAATCCTAAGTAATGTTTTTATGGTTTATTAAGTGTTATTTGAGAAGTATTTAATTGCTGGGTTAGATCTCCATTTTGAATTTTAAGTGTTTATGATTTTGGAGAAGTAAAAGAAAGCTTTAAGATGGATAACGATGAGCTTTATGGTTATTTGCTCTAAGTAATGATTTTAATGGTTTTGGGTAGTGACTTTCATTTGGTAATTAAGATTTTTGATAGAGGAAATCATTCCTCCTTTGTTTTCAAAAAGAGGTCGAACCTCCTTCTAGTTGGTAAGGCTTGATTTTCATTTCCTATAAAGCTTGGTTTAAGTACTTTTATGCTATATTAAGTATATCTTTTGAATAAGTACGCTTTGAATTTCATAAGTATGACTTTGGCATTTTAATGAAGTTGGAAGTTAAGGAATTTTGTAATAATAACTATTAAATTGTGTAAATTGGATTTTATGATTAAATAAGTATAAGTAAAGGTTTTAATCACTTATATAAATATTCTTGGTTTTGGGACTAAGATTAATTGAAGGAGGAATACATCCTCCCTTTGTGAATATATGGAGGCCGAACCACCCTAGGGCGGTAAGATTTTTTTTCACTTCTTTTACTTGGTTTTTAAGCCTTTTAAGTTATGTTAAATATATATTTTGTAAGTATAAGCTTTGATTTGTATAAGTATGAAAAATGATAAATTTTTACGAGTTGTAAGTTTTGATGGAGTTGAGGAAAATATGTTTAAGTTAAGTATATATTTTGGAAATATAAGTTTTGATGCATAAGTATGAAAATAAGAAAGTTTACTAAGTTGTAAGTTAAGTGAATTTGAAATAAAAATATTTAAGTTATGAGATTTTTTATGATGAGGAGATTATTAAGAAATATTACGAATTAAGATGAAAGATTTGTTTCGGGCACAAGTATGCATGGTTGAAATATGGTAAGATGAGATTTATTCCAATTATGAACATGCTTAGCTTTGATGCCTTTTTGTTATATTATGTGTCATGATCATATGCTAGGCTCTAGATGTCTTTTTGAATAAACGGATGCGCTTATTATCCGGTGGCGCTTATTATCCGGTGGCACTTTAACAGGCCACATCCGGTGATGCTTTTACAGGCCAATTTTTTTGTGGTGCTTTCACAGGCCACATCTGGTGGTTCTTTCACAGGCCAATTCTATATCTATGTAATCGAATTTGATTATATTTTTCTCAGTATACGTATGAGCCCTCAACTAAGAACAAGTTTTGTTTTGTTATAAAAGAAAATGGGAACATAATTAAACTTATCAAATTTTTCTTATATTTGTCAAACTGTGAATTTATTCTTAAGAATGAACTCATTTATGATTTTCAAAATATTTTGTTTTGATTTGTACGTCTTCGATATTTTTATATTTGATTTAAGTATTTTAAGTTATATTTTAAATTGGTTGCTTAGATAACCTCATTTATGGTATTATTAAGTTATTTAGCATCATTGAGTTTTATACTCAGCATGTCGATTTTTATCACTCGTAGATTAGGAATAATGGGTGCTACTCGAGGACTGTAGGCTTAGCATCTGAGAAGGCAAATTTATTTTGGGTAGGACACGTATAGGTTATATTATGGCATGTATGAAAATATTGTAAGAGATTGAGTTGTATACATTAAGTTTATAAATTAATGAAGTATGTAATTAATTAAGAAATATCATTTTTATATGAATTCTAAGAGTATGATTATTAGTAATTGATTTTGAGAATGGATGACATATAATGTGATAGTACCTAAGATTGCTTTATGTGGATATTTAGAAGTGTTGCGTAACTATTGTGTTGATTTGAAGTATTGGGGTTTGGAAGATTATATTTGGAAGTGCTTTGTTTTTCATTTGTTTGGCAAGTGTCATTTTTAAAGGAAACTCTTGCAGATTTTCCATAGGAATTTCCTTAAGCCTTTATTTTAAAAAAAATATTACTTGCCTCCTTATGAAAACTTTGCCACTTCTAATACATGTTTTAGAATTATTAAGTAAGATAAGACGGTGTTCTGGCACCGAATGTGGCGCTCGCCGTCGGATCCTCCGAAATTCAGCAGTGGGTGTTATATGTTATCTGTCCTCAACCAACTAACTTCTTGAAGCACTTTACTTTTCTCGATGTTATTTTGACTGTGCAAAATAAAGGTTGAAGAATAATGATATGATGTATGTATATATGAACGCATGAAGATGGAAATGTCACACAAAATGCAATCAAGCAACACAAAATCGTGAAATGCAACTTATGTCATTTTCTATCATAACTCGATTGGGACTGGTCAAAATGAAGACAAGAGAAAGGCTCTTAAGAATTGAAGGAATCAAAATGCACCTTATTTTATAGCCAAATATTTGGACAGTCTCTTTTCTTTATTTTTGTATCCCTTTTTTTCCTCAAACAGAGTTTGAGCGTGGTCATTTATTTATATACATTTGAGTTTTTTCTTTTTTTTTTTTCCCTTTTTCTTTCTCTTTTTTTCTTTGACTTTCTAAGGACATTAGAAATATTTGGCTCAAAATAGATAACTTTCATATATTGTTGCCAAAAGTTGACTTTTTATAATAGTTCTTAAACCCTCACTCGATGTATATAATATGTTGAAAACTCAAAACCTAAGACTTTTGATACCGTCTTGCATTCTCTAAGGCAAAGTGCCATATTTCAACAAGGCAATACGCAATGTTGTGCGTGAGAGTCAAACACGCCTCCGCACCTTGAAAGATGGTCATGGATTTGAATTGCGCTTGCCTGATTTCGAGCAAGAGTTGATGAGCCTCTTCTAGAGGGTCTTCATTTGTTGGTGTTTGAACCAGAGGAGTTTTCTTCTTAGGCTCTTGAGTTTTAGCCTCAATAGGAATGTCCATTAGAAAGAGCCCTCTTGGCTCACTTTGATTCAATTAACTCTCTTAAGTCTCCCTTGCTTCAATATTTTGAATAGTAGGAATGAGAGATGATATAGTACTCCTATATGGCTTAAAAAGAAAACATGTTACGTGATGCATGAAGAAATCACAAATCAATACAAATATATACAAAAAAAGGGGGATGGGAGTTGGAAAATGCATGATCTCCATCCTTATATCTCCCACACATGATTCATGGTCAAAAGTCTTATCTAAAATCCTAGGACAAAATGGTTAGGCCCATAAATCATCACGGGGTGTTGAACCAACGTCTCTCACTTTTATTATATGAATGACATATTATTAGTTTATTATGGTAACCTTAAGGGAAGGAACTATGGTCATTTGCATGAGCTTTGGTCGACTTAAATAAGTTTTGGTTTCATAAGCGAGAATTGGTTGTTTTCTGCCATTTAGCTTTGGGTCTAGCCAATATGGTGATAATGGATTGTGCCAATTCTTTTGATATACCAAAAGGTATAAGGCTCATGGATGGTGCATATTAGTGGCAGATCCCAATAGTCAAGTAGAGTCAAAAGGCCACATCCCCTAATATCACCTTTAGGGTTTTGGGTAGAAAAGAGACTAAGAAAAGACTAATGCGTGAATGCCATTTACATATATAAGAAATGTAACTCAATTTGAAGTTAATAGTATGATCAACAAGTGCGAAAAATTGGACAACATCGGAGTCAACTCCTTACTCGAACCCAAAAATCAATAACTAGAGATTTTGGATTTGATCCCCAGTGGAGTTGCCAAACTGAGGACGAGAGTTTTTTTTTTAAGGTCTAAAAAGCCAAAGACATGTTTGGTTCATTTTAATTTATTTAATTAATTTTTTTATTAGACCCATTTATTGATCCTTAGAAAGGCGAACCATTTTGAAATAGAGTCTTTCTAAAACAGCTCTTACTTTGGTAAGATTTTTTATTTGGAGTCACCACCCTCTTTAGAGAAAATTCACAAATTAGTCGTTTCTTTGGAAATGACTAATCCAGTTTTAATTAGAGACTGAGTACGGGAGTGCAATACGATCTCAAAAAGGTGTAAGGCAATCGGATTGCCTGGTTAAAAATCGGCCTCCTTTATTGTCCATTTATTCACAACATTTGTGCAATGCCCTGATTTTTGAAATTATGAATAATAGCTTACTAGATTGGTAATTTCTACCAAATTGAAACTATAACAAACTCTTTTTCAGTGTCGTTAATAATGATTTACCGGTCTGTGAATAGTACCATCGGTCTGAGACTTGGTATTATTTCAGTCTGAAAAAATTACTATTTGTGCGTAATATTTTATTTAATATTTTTGGAGCATGTTTGCATGATTTAGATGGGTAGAAAATATTTCATGAATACTTTTTGTGAATTAAGGCATTTAATGAATATTATTTCTAGTGTGGTATATTAAGAAATAAATGAGGAATTATTTTTGTGGAGCTAAATAATATTTAGAAGAAAATTATTTGAGGAATATTTAGAGCCATTGGATGATATTACTAAGGACTTGATCATAGCCTTTGATTTAGCATAAATTAAGAAGTCAAGTTTGACTTTTTCACCTAAAATCTACCACTCACCAAGCAACACCTACATCTCCATCTTCATCTTCTTCTTCTTCTCATCCTCCATGCCACTCTCTTCTCCTTCTTTCTCTTCCATTTTCTTGAATTTGTTACTTCTAAACTACACAAATCACCCAATTAAACCTTGGATAAATGATTAAAGCATAAGAACTAAGTAAAGGGAGTTGAAATATGGAGTTCCTAAGCTTGGAATTTGGAGATTGCCATTGAAGCAAGTAAGTTGTGGTTTTTAAGTTTTGTGATTTAATAAGAATAGAATTCAAGGTTTAGGCATGGGATTAATGCATTAAATCATGCTCCATTCATTTTCTTTGTTAATTTTTTTATTCTAATGGATATTTTTCCTACTTTGAAGAAGTGGGAGAACCTTCAACTAAAGGCAAAGAGAAAGTGCAAGATTAAAGCTTTCTAAGCTTATTTAAGCTTGCCTTTAAGGTTAGTGCAATAATATTTCCATTCCTCTTTCAATTTCTTT
>CANUEP010128931.1:0-11053 GCA_947857235.1 Jatropha podagrica | reverse complement strand
TTCTCCTAACTTAGGTTGCAATTTATACTTAGTACTAAATGCAGAATTCATTGCTTTATAATGAATTTTATATATTAATGCAATTGGTATTGAACCATGTTTCATTTTATAATTATGTGTTTTAATTTCTAAAACCATACTATCTAATATGTTCAGATCATTTAATGAAATCATCATATCTGGGTATACTTCAAATGATATGGGTCCTTCACTTAAACTTGTTTCCACTGACCCTAACAAAGAGTCTTGAAAGTTTAAGAATCTGGCATCCCTTACCACTGCTAGTATACTTGTGTTTAATCCTTCTTTAGTTAAGGGTTTTATTCCTACTTGTATTAAACCTATATGTATATATTTATATTTTTTAGCCTTATGTTGCTGTAAGGTTTTACTTGAAAGCAAAGTTATTTTCTCGAAAGGTTTACTTAATTGAAAATCCCTTTCTTCAGTTTTAATTACATAATCAGTTTTTCAAATATTAAATTTAGAAATTTTATAAATCTGTTCTTTATCTACTTTAGGAATCTCCCATTCATCTATTGCTTTAGTGAAGTCTTGCAAGATTAATTCATTTCTATTTATGATCCTTTTAATTTCTGATGATTCTGAGTCATCCGATTTTACACTATTAGTCGATCTACATAATATAGGATCCATATTTATCATTAGGTTTAGGCCACTGCCAGCGTTACACCCAGTGTTACACCCTTAAATAGCCTTACACACGGCCGACAACGGGTCCAGATCGGGTCCAGTTCGGTCAGTGCCTTAGACCTCCAGAGATAAATTTGGATACTATGTTATATAGCTGTCTAATTATATATATATATATATATATATATATATATATATATATATATATATATCTATACTCCAAAATGAATGATTATTACTTGATAATTATTACTATTGAGTTATTTTGAAAATTTTTAATTTGAAATTTTATATCAAAATTTATTTTATTAATATTAATAACAAACCCTGAATATAAATTGATGATCACTTAAAATTTTAAAAATTATTATTTTAATTTTTTCATCCAGATATAACATAGTAAGAACTAAGAATGATTCAAAGATAGGAAAAAAAAATTGAAAAAGAAGTTTTTATTTATTAATTAGAAATAATTTACTTAAAATAAAATACAATTGTAAAAAAACTATTGAACACATCAAAATATTATCCAAAAGTTGCCATACACGTCTTTTAACATTTCTATATATACTGTTGTTTTTAACATTTTTTGGTACTATTTATACTATTTTGTTATTATTTTTATATAATATTAAATATTAATTATAATTTTTCTCTTATATTGTTTAGATGTTTATAATGTTAAAATAGGGATAATTGCAATTTTGATATATGAACTTTATGTTTCTTTTTTATTTCAGTGTATGAATGAAAAAAAAATTAACAATTGAGTGTATAAATTATTAATTTCTCAACAATTCAGTTAAATTTGCCTACGTGGGCAGCCGAAAATCTCGGTAGAACCACATTGACCCACATATCCATCTCAGTTTTGATTAGTGGATGCCAAATAGGACGCCATGTCATTTGCCACTTGGTTTTCACTATATTGTCATGAAAAATTACTAAAATATCCATAGGAATTAAAAATCCCCAAATTATATTTGCAATGAGTCGAACGATCATCAATCCCTAACATACTCTCTAACGAAACACAGACATTTCCACAGAGAAAATAGAGATTTATCCTTCTATTGACTGTTTCTTTCATTGAAGCTTATAATTTGTTGATTAACTTTTGATTTCCATTGCATCTATGGTGGAGAATCGACGAATAAAGTGTGCATTGTGAGTTTGGCGTGGAAATCAAAATCTCGAGTTTAAGGTAAGCAGTATTCTTTTCATTTTTTGTTCTCCTGTATTTTTTTTAAGACATTATTGTTGCTTTTTACTGATTCATTCTTATTATTTTTCAAATAATCCTATGCATTTCATAGTTTTATAAAAAATTTAGCATTTTAAAGCTTTTTTTATATTTCTTTCCTGAGTTTTGCCTTTTTCTCCATCTTTCTTTTTGTTTCTTTCAGTAATTACCTATATGTGGGGAATAGAGGAATATTTTATTATTGTTTAATATTGAATAATGTTATATGTAATGAAATCCATTGGTTGCTTTCAATGTCCTTTTCTATAGATAGCAAGACCTGTAATTGAAATATATTATGTGGGTGTTTGGTTTTCCAATGAGAGAGATACTCAATAGGAGTATGTGGGTGGACATAAAATGAGTTAGGAGGTAGATTTTATTAATTTCAGATTTGAAAAAATGATAAAATCTATTGAAGAGAGGATGAATATAAGAAAGGTGGTAGCTATGCACTATAAGGCTGTAGATACAGATTATGCACATGGTTTGAGACTTGTTTGGAAGGAATCTTTTTGTCATATGCTTGAGTTGGTCAAAACAAAAAGGGTTGAGATTTTCACTGAGCATATGATTTATAAGGATACAAGAGTCATTTCAATTGAGTCTGACTGTGGGCAAGTTAAACTCTATTATTTAAGACTTTGTGCAAAATAATAGAGCTGCTGCGGGTAGAGACAATTCTGTGAATGATAGTAGTGAGATTAATGAGGTGGGTGAGGGTAGAGGTGGTGTAGGGTTGAATGTTAGAGGGGTAGATATAGAGGATGGTGATTATGAGGTGAATGTTGAGGAGAAAAACATTATAAAGGCTCCTATTGAAGAGGGTGAGGGTGTTAGTGGTGTTGAGGTAGATGGTAGTGAAGAGGGTAGGAAATCACAGGATGAGGATAAGGATGTGGTTGATTGTGAGTGGATGTCTAGTGATGATGAAGAATTATAAGTTGTAAGAGAAACTATGAAGAGATTCAAGGAAAGAAAGCATTATACTGTACTAAACTCTACAATAAATACTAGCAGATCTATTAGAAAAGAAGAGGTTATAGAGGAAGATGGAAATGTGACTGACTATTGGGATTCTAATGATGAGCATTGGAGCATTGTAAGCACAGATGGCAGTGATTGTGAGCATGCAATAAGAAGGAAAAGCAGATACATAACATTTGACCCTACTGCTGCCATACAAGATATTTGGCATGTCATTTAAATTTGGTGAGCAATTTAAAGAGGTTGTAAATACTGCTGCCATACGAGATAGACATTAGGTGAAATTTACAAGAAATATAGGAATACAATTCAAAGCTTTATATGTGAAGAAGGAATGCCCTTGGATGATATATGCTTTGATTGAAAAGAGTAGAGAAGATACTGTTATGAAGACACTTAAGCAAGAACATACTTGTCTAATATCATTCAAGAATATGAGAGCTACTGCTCAATGGCCAGCAAAGATGTTCTTCCTAAGTACAAGGTAGTTGAGTATATGACTTTAACTGATTTGAAGAAGCAAGTGAAGGAGGACATTAATGTTGAAGTAAGCATCACAAAGATGAGGAGAGCTAAAATAAGATTATTGGCTACTATGCATGCTGATACTAAAGGAGATTATGCAAAGCTGTAGGATTATTTGACAGAGATAGATAGATCTAATCCAGGCACATCTCTTAGCCTTAAAGTTGACAGACCACTGCTTGATGGAATTATTATTTTTGATAAGTTGTATTTTTGTTTTGTTTCATTTAGGAAAGGATTTCTAGCTGGTTGTAGAAGGATTTTTGGTCTTCATGGGGCTTTCATGAAGGGGAAAATAAAAGGGCAACTTTTAGCAGCTGTTGGTAGAGATGTGAATAATCAGATGTACCTAATTGCATAGGTTGCAGTGAATATTGAATGCAATGAGAGTTGGCTTTGGTTCATTAACTTGTTGAAAAGAGATTTGGGGACTGAAAAAGGTGAAGGTTGGTGTTTCATTTTTTACCGACAGAAGGTGTGTGGTGTTTCATTTCTGTTTCAAACTTTTTTTAATTCTTATGTGTTGGTGTTTCATTGACTTGTTCACAATATATGAGAAGCTTCCACTCTGTGAACAAAGATGTTGTGCAAGACATTTGTATGCTAATTGGAGGAAAAAACATAAAGGGTCAGAGCTTCATAAGAGATTCTAGGCATGTGTGAAGTCTTATAACATGCTAGACTTTGAAGCCAATAGGAATGAGATGAAGAAACTTTCACCAAAAGGCTGTGAGGACATTCTCAACACATATCCACAATACTGGTGCAGGACATATTTTAACACTGAGGTAAAGTGTGATATTATAGGCAACAATTTATGAAGCATTTAATGGTAGAATTATTGAAGTTAGGAAAAAAAAATATAATTTCTACATTAGAGGATATTAGAACCATGGTTATGATTAGGTTGCATCAAAACAGAGTCTAAACTGAGAAATGTATTGGAGACTTCAGTAACAGAATAAGGAAGAAATTACATGCTAGCATTGTTGAGATTAGATTATGCACAATGCATCGGGATGGGGCTAAGGGTGGTGAAGTGCTGTACAAGGATGATAAATATATTATGGATTTAAAGCTATGACATGTCCTTGTAGACAATGGGATTTGAGTGGTATTCCATATCACCATGCTTTATGTCTTATTAATCACTTAGATAGGAATCCATTAGATTATGTTAGTGTATGGTTTCATAAGAAAAAGTATGAAGTTGCATACACCACACTCATGAAACCAATGAATACTCATAAATTTTGCCAAAAAACAAAAAGGAGGGACCTTTGCCACCAAAAAATGAGAGAAAACCAGGAAGACCACGAAAGAATATAGCAAAAGAAGATGGAGAAGTTGGTGCAGGAAATGACACTAAATTGTCAAGAAAGGGAAGGATAATAACATGTCAATTATGCTTTCAATAAGGGCATAACAGAAGGAGTTGTAAAGGAAAGGGGAGGGATGGTGTTGATCCATTGTTAGGTGAAGGTATGACGTTCATACCTGTCCTAACACTAAGCTTGACAGAACACTCCAGCAGAGGAGAAAAGAATCAGGTATACTTTTTCCTTATTACCTATTATTAAATTTTATAGTAATTATTATGTCTATGATAATAATTCAATGAGGGTCTAATTTGAAATTATAGGTCAAAGGAGGAAAAGGCGAGGCAAGAGAGTATTTGATGATGGAGCACCTCCACACCACACTACAGCACCTGCAGGCCCTACAACAACTGAAGATGATGATTTACCATTGAATACCCATACTGTGTATGTGTCAAAAAAAGACATCCAAAAGGCCTATGCGTGGATTTTGAGTATATACAGACCTCACAACAGGATCTGTGACATTGAATGTAAATATATTCATGTTTTCAGCTAGTTTTTCGTTTATTCTTTGATTTGTGCAACTGAGAATGATTGTGTGTTGGCTGAAAAACTTTTGATTTTAATGAATGTGTTTCTTATATTAATGCAACTTAGGACACAGAGTGCAATAAATTTAGAAGTCAGTGGGATAACAAGGGCTACCAATCCACCAGAACCAAACTTCATGACCGACAAAATTGAGGGTTTGAAGAAGAAAGGCAACCATTTCATAACATCCTACCATTTGAGGGCAAGGCATAACAAGAAAAAGAAGGAACATGAGACAAGAGTAAGAAAAGGAAGAAAGTTGAGACTTATTGATGACGATGAAGCAACTAGAACACAAGAGTCAACTGCTAGGCACATTGGTTGACAATTTGTTTGAAGATGCTTAGATAGGAACTAACTTTGGTGACTTTTTTGGATGTTAAATTGTGCTTTTTAAGCATTTTTCATAATGTTATGATTTCTTTTATAACCCAACCTAACATGTATATAGGGTTTAAGGGGTGATTTAGATGGTTATGCATGTAATAAATTATTATGTTGTATTTTCTAAGCAATAATTTTCAGCAAATTTCAGTCCATTTGCAATTGTCTGTTTCTATGGATGCTTTCTTTTATGGACACATGATTATTGGCTATTTTGCATGTCCATAGATTAGATTATATTTAATCTCATCAAACTAGCCATTACATTATCAAGATGATGATTATAATAATTTTAGCTACAAATATTGGATACAATATATTAATGTTACAACTTTATCCATAATTCAAGTACAGTTATGGACAATTCTCCAATTTGCATAACAAGGCACTGCATTGGTTCAAGCATTTCATCAAACACATGGAGACTATTCACAAAAATTACAATTGTACTAACATAATAAAGTTAACCTAACAATATATTGTAGCCTATTAAACCCTTACAATCAAAATGGGAAAAAGTTTCCTCGACTGCCATAAATGCAAGAACAGTCCCAATCATTGACAAATTCTTCATATGAACTCATTTGCAAAAGATTATCACCAAAGAGATGAAAAACCAAGCCCATAAAAGGTTCTCTCTCATTCTCCTTCCATGCAAATTTGCTTCCAATTCATTAACTTTTCTTAACAAACTAGGAATTATTTACTTTGAACGCATGCACATCACAGGGTCCACCCATTCAAAAAAGTCACATCCATGATTCCTTTCAACTTGCAATTTAAACTTGCCCAAGCTAGATATCAAATATGCATTATTTATATCTAATTGGTGAATAGGCCAACTGAAGCTGGATGCCATAGCCAACAAAATTCTCACAGTGACTAACTTTGCTACTGGTGAGAAAGTCTCTGTGTAGTCTAACCCCGGTAATTGATTATACCCCTTGGCAATAAGCCTTGCTTTGTATCCATCAACCTCACCATTTGGTAAATACTTCACCCTATATACCCACTTACTACTAATGGCCTTTTTTCCTGGTGGTAAATCAATAAGAATCCAAGTCTGGTTGCTTTCAAGTGCATCTAATTCTTTTTGCATTTCTATAATCCAGTTCTCGTCATGTTTTGCTTGATTATAAGTACAAGGTTCATGAATCTTGGACACTTTGGATTGAAAGGCTAAGTTAGAAGAGCTAAATGATAAAGCATCATAAAGGACAAAATTAGTAGGAAAAGTATTACCGGAGGTAGTAACTGAAGCAAGAGAACCAGTGGTATTGGAGTGCACATTGGAAACAAAGTCTTGTATCTAAAGAGGCTTAGATGACACTCTTGTACTCCTTCTTAAGGGAATTTCTGTTTGTAATTGAAGAGTTTCAAGTGGAGCTATATTTGTTAATGGGAATTGGTTTGGCAAATGAGGTTCTACAATAGATGGTTGTGTTGGTGAAAGTGTGTTATCAGAAAAGGTTCTAAAGGGGCAGCAAAATGATGTGAATTTGATAGAATTGGGAATTTGCGATGTGAAATGATGACAGGATCTATGTTATGATGATTTGACTCTACATGGTCTAATTAATTATTTGTGTCATTTGTAATTGGTAGTGGTGATTCAATAGTTCGGTAATGTTCAATACATTTTGGTAAACTGAAGTTAGTAACAGATGTTGGATTATTATAATGAAAAGGAAAAATGGATTCATGAAATCTAACTTCTCTAGAATGAAATATGCATTGAGAGGTGAGATCATAAATTTTATAAGCTTTGTGTTGATGTGAATATCCTAGAAGAACAAAAGCAATTGCTCTAAGATAAAATTTTGATTTATTAGGAGTAACATTTGAAGTATAGCAAAGGCATCCTATGTAACACCCTGACTCCAACCACTAGAGGAACTGTCCACTTTGGATCAAACCGGTTCCATCCCATACTAGATCGGAAAGACCCGCATGGTTTTATCCCGCAGGTGAAATGGGAGCTTCCCAAGAGGTCACCCATCCTAGGATTTCTGTCAAGCGAGACGCTTAACCCTTGAATTCTTCCAACTCTCCAGTCATTCCACCAAAAGGTGCCTCTGATGATTATTTACCCCTTTTTCAGTATATGATCTGATTCATTCCTGTGTCTCGCATTCCACTATCCTAGCTAGCCTGTCATCCTAGAAGCTCGCCAAGAGCCCTGCTCTACCTGCTCTCTTAGAATCGCTTTGTCGAGTCGAGATGTCACATCCTATGGTTCTAAAGTGTTGGATATCAAGTGTTTTTCCAAAATGACACTCAAAGGGTGATTTCCAATTGAGAACTGTAGTTGGCAACCTATTTATGATGTGAGTTCAGGCTAAGAGAATTTCAAACCAAAATTTCTTTGGAAATTTTGCTTGAAACATTAATGATCTTCCTATTTGAAGCAGAGATTTATGCATTCTTTCAACAATGCCATTTTGTTGAGGGGTATGAGGACAAGATCTTTGGTGAATTATGCCTTTAGAATGAAAAAATCTTTGCAATTTTGGTTGACAAACTCAGTTCCATTGTCACTTCTTATTTTCTTTATGACTTTATGGAATTGAGTTTCAATCAAATTAGAGAAGTTTGTTAAGGCATGGAAAACTTGTGTTTTAGCAGAAAGCATATAAACCCAAGTGTATTTAGTGCATTCATCGACAATAGTAAGCATAAATACAGCACCTAATAGAGAAGTGATTTTATAAGGACCCTGAAGGTCAACATGAATCAAATCAAAAGGTTCTTTTGTAATTATAGTGCTAATTGGAAAAGGAAGTTGATGTTGTTTGGCCAATGGACACACAAGGCAGGATATATCAGACATATCATATTTCGATGGAGTAATGATGTTTTTTATTCTTTGTGGGGATATGTGACCTAACCTAGAATGCCATAAGGTTGCTAAATGTTTGGCATGGTTGTTACAAATGTTTGCAGAATTACAAACAGAATCAACTTGAAAAGAATTACAATTGAGTATGTAGAGCTCATCTTGCACTTTACCAATAGCAATTGTTCTCTCATTCAGCATATCCTGTAGAACACAATGATCAGGCAAGGAGTTAACAGACACAAGGCACAATTTTGTCAATTGAATTACTGATATAAGGCTACATTTGAAACTAGGCACAAAAAGGACATTTGATAAGGTAATTCTGGGATGCACTTTGATGGCACCTATGTGTGTAACTAACCTAATGGAGCCATTTGGAATCTTTACAGTCCTAGGGTGTCGCAATTTGGTTATTTGGTTAAAGTAATTGGAATTGTATGTCATATGATTACTGGCTCTGGTGTCCACTATCCAATTGCCTTTGTCCATTAAACAAGTATTAGACATGACAGAATAAGAATTATTACCTGCAAAACTGGTGATGTTAGTTGCACTACTTGCTTCTCTAGTAACTCCCTTACCTTTCATTGCCTTTAAGACTTTATGTTAGATCATTTGAGTGAGATTCTTAGACCAGTTGAGAAAAGGTTCCTGATGCTTAAATTATGGTATGTCCATTGAAGTATCCATAATCTGTGGAGTTGCATTAGCTTTCACAATTATTTTATTAGATCTCTGCTTATATTCTTGGTAACATTCTGGGTAGCCATGAATTTTAAAGCAGCTTTCTTGTGTATGTCCACTAGTTCTGCAACACTCACAGTGGCGCTCTTCTTTCCTCCAACTTCCTTTCTTCTTGTAATCATGTTTGTCATCCCTAGCATTATTTCTTCCTTGAGCCAACATAACAGTGGGTGACTCACTAATCTCCATAACTGAATTGTTAACAAACCTTTATTTCTCAATACTCAAGGCCATAGAGTAAGCTCTGTTTACATTTTGAAAGGGTTCCATAAGAAGTATTTGATTTTTGACGTATTAATACGATTCATTTAATCCCATTAAGAATTGAATCAGTTTATCTTCATTATCTAACTCAGCAATGGCCTTATAGGCACCACAACTACACAAAGGCAAAGGCCTTAAACAAGCAATTTTGTCCCAGAGTTTCTTGATTTTTGTGAAATAAGCAGCAACGCTAAGATTTTCTTAATTTCTATTGCAGATTTCCCTTTTTATCTGAAATAGAAAGGGACTATTTCTCTCTCCATATCTTTGAGCAATATCATCCCATAGTTCCTTTGCATTGCTAGCATAAAGAAATGCATCTACTAATTCTTCAGAAATCGAATTTAAGATCCATGAAACCACCATAGCATCAACCCGTAACCACTTCTCAAACAATGGCGATTCTAAATCTGGCATTTTGCACTTCCCATTCACAAAACCTAACTTATCTTTTGCTCTCAGTGCTATCAACATTGAACGACTCCAAAAGAGATAATTATGACCAGAAAGAGGAACACTTACCAGAGTTAAGCTTGGATGATCAGAATTTTGGAGTCTCAGAGGATCGTTAATGGAGTCCGAATTAGTTCCCAATCCGTGAGCACTAATTAGAGGAATAGCAATTTCAAAAAACATCTTCTAAATCATGAAGAAAACTTAGAAAGAAAATGAATCAGCCGAAAAATTTTAGGAGATTTCAATGAATCTCAAGGAGAAATAAGGCCTTCAATTGAGGCTCTAATACCATGAACGGAAGAGAGATGGAAAATTCCATAACTCTTCTTGATGAAAATATCTCAAGTTATATTATTCTATTAAGAAAGTTTGTACATATACAATACAAAGTGAAATAGAACTATGACTAATACTAATCTAAAACAGCCAACTATTATTATTTAATCCTATGTGGCCTAACAAATAGATACAAAAACTAATTAAGATAAATATAACGGGACAATATATAACTTCAGGATATACGATCCTAACCCACACTACAAGAAAATCGCCCACACTATAAGAAAATTGCAAAATAGAAACGAAAATTTCTGCTTCTAAATGAAAAAAATCTGTTGCTAAAATATTTTAGAAATGGATCAAAATGGATTTGTCGGTGACAATTTGTGGCGTTTCTAAATCAGTTTAGAAGCGGATACCACTATCAGGTTCTATTATGGCAATGGATTTATCCGTTTTCATTTTTCATCAATCCATTGCTAATTTCCAACCTCTTGGGAATGACTTTCATTTTCAAACTGTTGTCATTTTGTTTCTAATCTGTTTTTATATACGTTTTTAATTCCCTTTCATTCCTTTGGCCGATGTGCTATGCAAACTAAAACTTTACAATCAATTTCCTTTTGTAGAAAACTTAGAGAGAAATTCTGGAGGAAAATATTCTTATTCACTCTATCATACGTATAGGTACAGAGGTATTTATATACTTTCTAATCTAATAAAGTGATAAAGATAAATCTATTTAACCTTATCTCTAATCTAACA
>CANUEP010128916.1:0-25715 GCA_947857235.1 Jatropha podagrica | reverse complement strand
AATATTTTTGGAGAATTGTGGCAACTAGTGAATATTATTTTTTATTGTGGTATATTAAGGAATAAATGGTGAATTATTTTTGGAAAGTTAATTTAATTAATTTGTGGAGTTAAATAATATTTAGAAATGAATTATTTGAGGAATATTTTGAGCCATTGGATGAGATTACCTAAGACTTAATCTTGGCTATTGATTTAGCATAAAATGAGAAGCAAAGTTTGACTTTGCTATTTAAATCACCAACACTTTCTCTCTCCTCCCTTCTTCTTCCTCCATTTTTCTTTCATTTTCCTACCTCCAAATACCACTAAACCACCTAATTAAATCATAGGATTTTGATTAAACCTTGAGAATTAAGTAGTAGAAGCTTGAATTTGGAGTTTCTAAGCTTTGGTTTTGGCGTTGCCATTAAAGGGGGTAAGTTGTAAATTTTGAGTTTTGTGATTTATTAAGTCTAATTCTAGGATTAGCCATAGAATTCATGCATTAAGCCATGCTTTCTTCTTTTTTAGTCTTAATTTTGATTTTAATGAGCTCTTTTCCTACTTTAAAGAGATTGGTGAACCCTCCACCAAAGGCAAGGAGAAAGCCCAAGGATAGAGTTTTTAAGCTTGTTTAAGCTTGAAAAAGTGTTTAGTGCAATAATATTCTAGTTTCCCTTTCATTCTCTTAAGTTTTAAATTTTAGATTTTTGATGAATTTTGATGTTAGAGGTGTACTTAGGATGGACTGAAAGTCATTTTCGACCCGCTTATAATTTTCATTTGCTTCTGACTTCTTCATGAAAGTCGTAGCTCTATTTCTCAGCTTTCCAAAACATCCTCTTATGTTCAATTCCAATAGTTGTAGCTCAACTTATGATTTAAATACCAAAACTGGTTCTGTTATGGCGTCTCACTTGTATATCCGAATTGACTGTCCCTTTTGGCCACTAAAATGACAATTTAATATCTTGTGTTCTGCATAAAAGTTGTAGTTCTACTTCTTAGATTTCTAAATCATCCTCTTGTGTCCAATTTGAATACATATAGCTCAACTTATGATTTGTATACCAAAACTGGTTGTGCTAAATCGTGTTGGATTGTTGGTCTGTGTTCTTGGTTTCTTTCACCCTCTTAGAAAATGATCTAGACTATGGTCCCCAATGAAATTTGTAGCATTTTGTCTTATCTTTCCAAGGAATTAAGTTTCACTCAATTTGAAGTCCTATAACTTCAGTTGTACCCTGAGAACATAGCAAAGGTCAGGTTTATGGAATTAATTTGGAAATAAACCATTTCCCCTTCATTTTGAAATAATAAGTCTTAATTTTAAAATGTTTTGAATAAGAAATGGTGAATGAGAAATGAGACTATTTATGGAAGAATTTAATTATTCTAAGCTCTACCACATGTGATTGACATGTGGTATGATGAGATTATTGTAATATATGAGCATGCTCGGGTTATCAGCCTGTATTATTGGTGGAGCTATGATCATATGCTAGGGTTATCAGCCCTTATAAATAGGTGGACGTGCTTATTATTGTGGTGCTTACATAGAGCACGGTGGCCTCAATTCACGATTGTGAAATTGGTGGGTGGCGCTTTCATAGGCCACGATTATGTGATTGGTGGGTGGTGGCGCTTTCACAGGCCACGATCGCTTCTACTTACATTCTTTCAGTATCGGTATGAGCTTTAGATAAAATGAAAATGAGAATTTTAATTTATTATATTGAAATCGAAAAACATTTTAGCATTTATGATATTTTCTTATTTATTTTGAGTTTGTATAAATTTTTAAGTGTGAATTTCTGGTGATCTTTCAAATATTTTGATTTGATTAATACGATTTCGGTGTTTCAAAAAAAATGTATTGTTTGAAATTATTTATTTGGTGTCCCTTGGATATTTTAAATTATTGGTTATTTAGCACTATTGAGTCTTTCACTCAACGCGATGATTTTTATCACGCGCAGGTTGTGAGCTGTGGGTGCTACGCTAAGACCGGAGAGTTAGCATCAGAGTAGAAATTAATTTTGGATAGGATATGTTTATTAGGTGAATAATGGCATTTATGAATTTATTATAACAAATTTTGAGGCTGTAAATATTATAATTATAGCTAATGAAATCAGTGGTCGATTAAGTATTATTATTTAATTTCAGGAATGGTGTATGAACGATGGTATATATTTTCTTGAATGGTTAATTATATAATAAGATGACTTGACATTATATTTTTAGAAGTGTTGTGCGAATTGGTATAATAATTTGGAGTTGAGGTTTGGAGGGTTGAACATTGGAAGTGCTTTGTTTTCTTTGTTTGGCAAGTTAATTTTTAAGGGAAACTCTTGCGAATTTTTTTGTAGGAATTTCTCTATGTTTTTATTTATCAAAAAAACAATTCTTATTAAAATATGGAAACTAAGCCACTTCTAATGTATATTTTGGGTTCATCAGGTATAATAAGTCGTTGCTTTGGCACTGAATGTGGCATCTTTCTTCTGGTTCTTCAAGATTGGGCGGTGGGTGTTACAATTTCTCAGTGCAAATTCATTCATTCATATAATATATGCAAGAATTTAGAAATAATAGACACAAGACATAGAATAAATTACCAGTCATGAATCTAGAAAAGCATTATATATTATTAACCACCTGGAAGTAAGAATTTAATTTCCACTGATCAAGAAAGCTTTGACAATAGTTCTTCAAAATCCTCAACCAATCATGATTCGAAGTTCGAATTCAGACTTAGTTTGTGAAATACAGGTTTTTGCCTCTAAAATGCCTAACCGAAGTCTCGTTGGTGCTACCATCAGCAACGCCACAGACGGTGGCTGGAAAAATGTTTACTGCCAAAATTAATCAAGCCACACACCAAACTGCTCAAAATTTCTTATAGAAGCCAGATATGGCGTCGGTTAAAAGAGGCAGTGGCATGTTTGGCTGGATCAAACACCACTGCCATCACAACACCGTTGCTCCTAGTGGTTCCTTTTCCTTCCACTGCCATCGTCGATTCTTGGGTAGAAATTATTAACAGGGGAGAGGTGATTAGATCGATGCCACTTCCTCTCACTGAAGCCATCGAAAATGGCAAGCAATTATCGAAAAATGAAATCGCGTAACATCTAAGTTCTAGTCACGATTGTCCTCGATCCAGGCACCGGTCTTGTCAACCAAGGCCATCCACAAGCTCCTCTTGTTGAGCTCTTGCATTTTGTGTGATCATCAGCCAGAATTGGTTGCCGGAGGATGAGGCACGACTGTGGTAGTAAGGGAAAGAGATATCGGAGAGAGAGTATCATATGAGAGGGAGAAGTTTTGTGCGATTCGGTTCAATTTCAACTTTTATCTAATTAATTTCGGTTCGATTTGAATCTATTCGGTCTAACCCAACAATTTAGCTTGGTTTTCATTTGCTTTTGAGGGTTTTTCAATTGAGTTTGACTATTTAAATTTTGTTTTCAGGTTCGATTTGTAGCAGAAAAAATTATTTTCATTGGTTAGGAGTTAACAATTAAATTTAAATAAAAATTCTTTAGAAATAAATTAATGGATCATTTCAATCTCCCGCACTTAAGACAATTGATCCTCACTTTGAAAATTTACCAAAGGAAAAGAATATTGATAATGAAAAGAAGGAAAGGAAAACGAAAGAAAAATTATTGAGAAAAAAAAACTGCCCAAGTAATATGTCCGAGGAAAAAAAATAGTGGTGCACAATAATTTCAAAAAACTTATCTGGTCCGGGTTCAATTTAAATTAATTTGGTTCGATTCAATAATTGATCCGATTTTTAATTAATTTTAATGGTTTTTCAATCGATTTTAGGGCGAATCAAAATGGTTTTTGATCTCAATAAATATTACATGGTGTAATATACTAGTTAATAATTTATGATTAAAATATAAATGCAAATGTTTTGAAATTAAAATTTCAGGGTCTTACAAGTGGTTTCCCAGGTCTATGAGGCTGGAGAATTGAAGGATTGAGTAGATATGCTTTGATATGTTTAAAGGCTTTCTGGCATTGGTCATCCTAAGTTTTTGGGGCATCCTTTTTTAGCTTCTTGAAGATCGGCCTGCAGGTGTCTGCTAATTGTGAGACAAACCGATTGATATACTGAAGACAGCCTAAGAACCCCTTGATCTCCTTTTCTGTCTTAGGAGGTTGCATCTCGATGATGGCTTTGAATTTTGATAGGTCAATCTCAATCCCTTTCTTGGATACCATGTAACCTAGGAAGATACTAGATGGAGCTTTAAAGAGGATTTAGTGAGGTTAAGCTTCAGATTGTACTGTCGAAGTTTGGAGAAGAACTATTCAAAAGGCCAATTGGGTGGCTTGGCTTGTCCCTGGTGTGGAAACCATATCATCAACATACACCTCTACATTCTTATGCATTAAGTCGGGGAAGATTGTAGTGGCCATCCTCTGGTAAGTGGCACCGACATTTAATAGACCAAAAGACATCATTTTATAGCAGAAGGTACCCCATTCGGTGATGAACAAAGTCTTCGGCTTATCTAGTTGATTGATTGGTATCTGATTATACCCTTCGTAGAGATCCCTGACTAAAATCACACTAACCCTGCCATTCTGTCAACAAGCAAGCTGATATACAATAGGTGCAAGTCATCCTTAGGATAGGCCTTATTCAGATCTCGGCAGTCGACGCAAATTCTGATTTTTCCATCCTTCTTGGAAATTGGTACTATGTTGGCCAACCATGTCAAATAATCAATGGCCTCGATGAAGTTGTTTTCCAATAACTTGGCTATTTCGTCCTTAATTCTAAGAGAGATCTCCGATTTCTGCCTTTGGAGTTTTTGCTTTACTGCTTGATGTGATCGTAGGTAAGAATCTTATGAACGATAATGTTTGGATCTATATCGATCATATCACTAGTTGTCCCTGCGAAGCAATTTGATTACTGCCTGATAAGCTTTGTCAACTCCTTTTTACAATCACATTCATGCACAATCAATGTATGCTTTGGTTCATTTTATATACCAATGTTTATTTGTTCTTTTGGTGTTTTTGTTTCTTTTTCTTTATCATTTTTTATTTTGCTAGCAATCTCATTCAGGGTGGAGAAAGGGTAACAAGAAAACTGAAACTTCTCATTATTGATAAAGGTGCCATGATCGACATTTACATTGAGTTCTACAAAGAGGTCTCCTAACTTAGACAAGGAGGATAGAGAAACTTGGTGAACTAAAAAGACTCTAAATTAGACACTGAACTAGACTCTAACTCAAGTTTTGTTTGTGATTCAGGTTCAAGTTTAGGTAAAAAGAAGGTGGACTGCTCTTGCACTCCTCCAGGTGCCAATTTTGCAAAGGTCTTTGGATGGGCTATATGAGGTTTGTGGGGTTTGCTTCCACTCAGTCAGTAATCTTACAATGGTCAAAGAGGGATGTCTTCATATTATCCTCCCAATCAGTTTGGAGCTTAAAAAGAGGCTCATGGTCTTCTATTGGGAGCTTGACATCAAAGAGAAGTTTAAAACCAGTGATTAGTTTCTTGGCTAAGGAGTAATACAACGGTTCTTGAAAGAAGTAGTAAGGTTCAGATTCCCCTTCTTTGATAAGGTAACCATTGAGGGTTTTGAAGTATGGGCGCATTAGAATGTCCCCTATTTCACCTCTTATTTTTGCCTTCTGCTTAGCATCTTCCACCTCCTCTCGGTCTTTATCTATCAGTTTGAGTCCAAGACCAAAGGGAGGTTTAGGAACTGGATACTCAGTAAAAGAGGCCATACCCTACTAGCTACAGCCTAATCCCATTCTTGGAAAATTACTCATGGCTCTCAAGATGTTAGCTACCAGAGGATTACTATGGGGGGTCAAAGTCCATTGGAAAGATTTCTTCACCCGTTCTGCTTTAATGAATTGGACTGAATCGAAGGAGAACCCTGATAGCGGGTAGACTGTTGGTTCATGCTAAATTTCCAACAATAAGGCCAAAGAAGGAATTTTTTATTTTCCTGCCATGTCCCCTTTGATTGCATTTCTATAAGAGAACTTTAGTTTCTGATGTAGAGAAGAGGCTACTGCTTTAGCTTTATGGATCCACGGCCTTCCCAAAAGGAGATTGAAGCAAGCCAGGACATCCACCACTTGGAAAGGGACAATCATGACTACGAGCCTGATTGTGACCTCTAGACCAGTCGTGCCCAATACCTCTCATCGGGTGTTGTCATATGCCTTCACTATTTGATCGAAAGGCATAAAATTTTTAGTAGTTAGACCTGGCCACTTTCAGGGGACAGACATTCAGTGCTAACCCATTGTCTATCAAAACCATAGGTACTGTCTTACCCCTGGCCTTGCTGTGATGTATAGAGCATGGTTGTGATCTCCTCTAACAAGGATCTCATTATCTAAAAAATAGAGAGGTAATGCTAGAGGATTCCTTATGATGGATGCTACCAAAGCTTCTAGAGTAATATCAGCAGTTGTCTAACATTGATTATGGCTTTCACTAGAGCTGGGCGATGTATAAAGGAAGACTGAATCAACCGCCATATAGAGATGTTGGCCTTAGTTTTCTTCAGTTGCTCCAAGACTAGATTCTCAAGCTACGGTTCAAAACTTGAACTGGGCACATCTTTGCCTAAGGTGGCTGGATTGGGTAAGGCTTTAGGGGGAGGAGATAGGTATTGTGTTTCGCTCCTAGTGATAATGTTGATTTCCTAAGGTACATCATTCAGGTCTATGACACAACATGTGTTATCTATGATGGGGTGGATCAGGGAGGCCAAGTCAGAATCTAGCTCTTGGTGGATCATGTGGATGATGTTCTGGTGATGAGGGAGTGGGTTGGTGTTTATGTTCGGTCTGGGTTTCCACTAGGTCCTGGATCTTGTGTCTCAGGGTCTTACAATCATCAATCTTATGCCCAAGTCCCTAATGGAAAGAGCAAAAAGAGTTTAGGTTGTAGTGTTTTAGGGTATGATTTGATAAGGGTCTAGGTTATAGGGGTCGTATCAATTTATCATCCACAGCCTTCTAAAAAATAAATGAAAGAGGAACCCCAAGATCTGTAACATTGCGTCTGTCTATTCGATAAACTATTCTTAGTGGAGGAGGACGAAGTTGTCTTTGCTAGTCAGATTGGCCACCTCACTGTCTTTCTAAGGGACGGCAAGAACTGCATAGTAACTTGCTTTTGGTTACTTCTATTAGGAGGAAGAAGCTTGGTCCCCTTTAATCTGGCCTAACTGGATCAAGTCTTTTCTTTTGTTTGCAGTGATAATGAGAGCTTGGAAGTCTGGAAGGTATTGGGTCCTTAGGTGACTTTGGTAAGAGGGAAGCAAGGTCTTGACTATGATGTCAATTTGCTCCTGTTCAGAAGGACAGTTAAGCATTTGGGTAGCCTTGCCTCTCCATTTGATAAGGAATGAAGAGAAGGATTCCCGAACCCCCTCTATATTTGTCTCTAAGTCCCTTCTGGTAATGTCAATCTAAACGTTATAATGGTACTACTGGTTAAAGGCATTACAGATTTCATCACATGTCTTCTTCTTTGCATTATCAAAGGCAACAAACCAGTGAAGAGCAGCACTAGTGAGAGATTGCTGGAATAATTGAGCTAGGAGCTCATTGTTTAAATTGAGAGTGATGAAGGCACCTATATACATTTTAAAGTGAGTCTTGGGGCATGTGGTGCCATTGAACTTGTCCATGGCAGGCATTTTAAACTTGGTAGGTAGCTTGGCCTCTGGGAAGAGTGGGAGAGAATCTACATCTATCAAGTCTTCGTACTTTTTTTATGCTTTTTAGGAATTTCTCAAAGGAGTCCATTTTCTTCAACATTTTCTTAACGTCCGAAGAGGTAGAATCTTCCCCTATATGGTTTGGAGTAGCAGTGGCATTGGAAGTAGCCCCCATTGTCATTCTAACTATTGGTTATTAAGGTTCTAACTTCCCCTAGAATAGTCTCTCTCTGAGTGATGATAGTATTCTGGAGGGGGTTATTCTGTTCAGTCAACATTGTCCGAAAACGGATTTCCTATTCTCGAAG
This sequence comes from Jatropha podagrica, assembly GCA_947857235.1. Classification (NCBI taxonomy): domain Eukaryota; kingdom Viridiplantae; phylum Streptophyta; class Magnoliopsida; order Malpighiales; family Euphorbiaceae; genus Jatropha; species Jatropha podagrica. The sequence goes on along the minus strand of CANUEP010128916.1, from coordinate 17,697 downwards.
CATTTCTTCCGTTAGTGTTTTGAAATCATTAGGTAGAGCCATTATATTTGTTATTCTCTGGTAGAAGCAAACAAAAGAGGGGCATCAGTACACATCTGTTGTAGAAGTTCTCAGAATTATATACTGTTGGGGTTTGGGGCATTCAGGTTTGGTTTGAGGCTTTTATAATCCAAGGTGCCTAGGTCAAGTTTGAGGCTTTCGATGAGATGCTCAAGTCAGATTTTGAGGTTTCTTTGTGATTTGGGTGCTCGAGTTTGATTTGAGGCTTTTGGTGATAGGAGGAAGCAATGCACGAGCCAAGATTTGATGACGTAACTCAGGCATTGCCCCCAGTATAGGAAATGAAGGTGCTTATGTATGATATATGACTTTCTGGTAATTTGAGGTGCTTAGGTCTGTTTTGAGGCTTTGGTAATTTAGGGAGTTCGGGTCTGACTCGAGGCTTTTAGTGATAGGAGGAAGAAATGCACGAGCCAAGATTTAATGACATGACTCGGGCATTGCCCCTAGTTTGGGAAATGAAGGTGCTTAGGTCTGATCAGTAATTTGAGGTGATCAACTCTGTTTTGAGGCTTTAGTAATTTAGCGTGCTTAGGTCTATTTTGAGGCTTTGGTAATTTAGGGAGCTCAGGTCTGATTCGAGGCTTTTGGCGATAGGAGGAAGCAATGCACGAGCCAAGATTTGATGGCATGACTCAGGTGTTGCCCCCAGTTTGGGGGATGAAGGTGCTTAGGTATGATATAAGGCTTCTAGCAATTTGAGGTGCTCAAGTCTATTTTGAGGCTTCGGTAATAGGAGGAAGCAATGCACGAGCCAAGATTTCTAGTAATTTGAGGTGCTCGAGTCTATTTTGAGGCTTTGAGTAGTTTGACATGCTCAGGTCGAGTTTGAGGCTTTGGTGATAGGAGGAAGCAATGCATGAGCCAAGATTTGATGGCATGACTAGGGCATTACCCCCAATTTGGAAAATGAAGGTGCTTAGTCTGATATAAGTCTTTCTAGTAATTTGAGGTGCTCTAGTTGAGGACGACGTGGCTTTCACGCGCATCTCATGGTTTTCTCAAGAGTTTCTTGAGTAAACCCAACCAAACAGGCTTGGTTTATTTTATGCAATAAAATTTATTTTTCTCCAACCCCATTTTACCCTCAAAAAGGGTTTCCTTACTTTAGTATGATTTTAAAAAACTGTTTTGAGTTGTCACCCTATTTTACTAAATTAGGAAAAAATTTCTTGGACTAATTAATTCTTTGGAACTAATTAATTCAGTTTTAACCTAAATCGATCTGGGAGTTGGGTACGAAAATGGGAAAGTGTTAGGCACCCATTTCGCCTGGTCTAAACTGACCTCCTAGTTGTCCGAATATTTATTATTTATTAATTGCGGTATTAATCTAAATTGAGATGTAAAATCATTTTATGCAATTTTTAAAACAATGTCATTTAAACATGCTGTCACAATCTGAATCATACATTAAGCATAGAAATTAAACATTCACGAAGAATGGGGGGAGGAGAAATGAGTTACAAACCATCTCCTAAAATACATTCTACCCATTACCCTTACACATTCCCATTTTAATTAATAAATACACCAATAATACTAATTAAAATTATTACAACCCAATCAAAATGAGAATTCTCTTGAATCCTCTACGAATTACATAATAATACAACTCTATTAAATAATAATTTACAAACCATATTCAAATAAATTATATCAAACTTAAAATATTAAACATACCGAATTAACAATTAAATCACATACAAACAGTCATACAACATGGTTTATGAAAACATTAATTGAAAATCATCAAAATTCAAATATTAGCTCGATAATTGATAAATAATCACAAAATAAACAATAAAGCATTAAAACAACAAAATGATAGAATATTAATTGATGTTAGTAAGGTTAGAGGTGTTAGTGAGTTAGATAAACAAAACATAATCATAATAATATAAGAACAAATATTAAATGTACATAAAATAAATGCTGAAAAATGAAATATAATGATTTTAATGTTATTTCAAGCTCATGATCACAATGTTCATCTTGTTAGATGAACAAAATTGACAAATCCCAACAAGAAATACTCATTAAAACCATTAATGTACTCATCCAGATCAAATATGGATTTTCAACTCTTAGGCCTTAACCCACTTTAATCTTAGAATTTAGGTACGATTTGATATTTTTAAGTTATTTTTCTTCTAAAACTTATAGACTAACACCACTAGAAATGAATCAAGTTCCCTTCCAAGGTAAACGGAGTCTATAGTCACCAAAAAATTGATGATGACCATGAGACAAAAACCTGGAGATTTCTAGGTTAAACTGACGGAATGTAACACCCGCCGCCCGAAGCCGAAAGACCAGACGATGAATGCCACATTCGATGCTGGAGCACCATCTTATCTTCCTTATTAACTCTAAATCATATATTAGAAGCGGTTAAGTCTTCATAAGGAGGCAAGCTTTTTTTTTTTTTTTAAACAAAACAGGGTCTAAGGAAAATTCCTACGAAAAATTTGTAAGAGTTTCCCTTAAAAATTAACTTGCCATACGAAGAAAATAAATACACTTCCAATATAAACTCCTCCAAACCCCAAAACTCCAAGTCAACGGTGTACCACACAGCATTTCTAAATGGTTGTAACAGTTCACTCAAGTTCTATCATGTTATTTTACCATTCATTCCAAGAAATATTTATTAACATCCATACACCATAAATATAATAAGATAATAATACTTAAATAACCACCAATCTCATTAATTACTATTTCAATATTTACAACCTCAATACTTTCACAATATTTCTTATACTTGCCAAAATCACAAATTACTATATGTCCCACCCAAAGATAATATTTCTAATCTGATGCTACTCCTCCAGTCTTCGAGTAGCGTCCACCACTCTTAACCTGCGTGTGATAAAAATCAACTCGCTGAGTGGAAGACTTAGTGATGCTAAAAAATTATCGATAAAGTAGCAAAATATTGCTAAAGTGATAAATCTCAAATATAATTCAAAAGAAAATACTCAAGTCAAATATACAGTAGGTACCAAAGACATACCAATTAAATTAAAATATTTTGAATAACATAAAAAATTCGTTTCTTAAAAAATTAGTTCATAATATGTCAAGGGTAAGAAAAACTTCATAAATACAAATACATCTCCGATTTCTTTATAATAGAATAAAATCACGTTTCTTAGTTAAGGGCTCATATATATACAGAAAGAAACATAACTAGATTCAATTTCACTATCACTTAATTGTCGCCTGTGAAAGCACCACCACTTATCATAAATGAAGCCTGTAGTAACGCCCCTAATGGCCTATGAAAGCACCACACACTCACATAATAATAAGCACATCCGCTTATTCAGAAGGGCTGATAACCCTAGCATATGATCATAGCTTTCACATAAGAGAATGGGCTGATAACCCGAACATGCTCATCACTTAGAATAAATCTTATCTTACTATATTTCAATCATGCATACTAGAGCCCAAAACAAAACATTCTTTTACAAATAACCTTATTTCTTATACATAATTCCTTAGCAAAATATTTCATAACTTAACACTTATTACTTCAAAATTAATTAACTTACAACTTGTAAATACTTATCAAAGCTTCCTTATGTTTCAAACCAAAATCATCACTTCTTATTACATATTTATGCATAGCTTAAAACACGTAAAAATCAACATTTAAAGGACAAAAACATGCCTTATCACCTAAGGGTGGTTCGGCCTCTTTAGGTCACCAAAAGGGAAAAGAATTCCCTTCCATAAAACACCTTATTTCAAATCAAAAACACTTAATTAAAACATTAAAACCATTTCTTAAAAACATTTAGTCTTAAAACTCATCTTTTCACTTTCAACCCTTCTTTAAGTTTTGGCAAAACTCTTAAACATTGAAATAAAAGAAAATGGTTTTAACCATCATTAATTTACTTACTAACAAGCTCATTTGAGTTCAAATTAAGCATAAAAATCAAAGAACACAAAGTGTCCTTCACCCACATAGGTATGGCCACTCTTGGCTAAAGGGGAAAGAAATGTTTCCCCTCCCTTTTCAACATTCTAGCATTCTTAAGAATCATGGAAAATCACACTAAAGCAAACAAATAACAATTCCCCAACACATTTCACAAAAACTCAAAAATTCATTCAAAAATCTAAAGATTGAAACTTAAAGAAAATGAAAGGGGAATTGAAATAATAGTGCACTAACCTTCAAAACAAGCTTGAAGAAGCTTGGAAAGCCTCACTTTTTGGCTTTCTCCTTCCCTTTTACAGAGGGTTCACCAACCTCTTCAAAGTAGGAAAAATGCACATTAAAATCAAAAATTAACAAAAGAAATAGATGGAGCATGATTTAATGCATCAATTACATGCCTAACCCTTGAATTCTACTTAGTAAATCACAAATTCTAAAAGTCACAACTTACTTGCTTCAATGGTAACTCCAATTTCCTTTACTTCTTATCACCAATTTCCACTTCTTCTACTTAATCCTTAATGTTTATTCGCTAATCTTTGGTTTAATTCTTGAAATTTGAGGTAGCTTAGAGGTAAGAAATTGAAAGAAAACAAAGAAGGAGAAGGAGATGAAGTTGGCATGGAGATGGAGAAGAAGAAGAAAGAGAAGGTGTTGATGAGTAGTAATCTTTTAGGTGGAAAAGTCAAATTTGACTTCTTACTTTTATGCCAAATGAATGGTCATGATCAAGTCTCTAGTATTCTCATCCAATGGCTCTAAATATTTCTCAAATAATTTTCCTCTAATTATCATTTAACTCCACCAATTAATTAAATTAATTTCACAAAAATAATTCCTCAATTATTCCTTAACATACTACACTAAAAATCACTATTCATTAAATGTCTTAATTCTCCAAAAATATTCATGAAATATTTTCTACCCACCTAAATCATGCAAACATGCTCCAAAAATATTAAATAAAATATTAGACACTAGTAGGAATTTTCCTTAAACCCTGCTTTTTTTTTTAAAAAAAAAAAAAGGTTGCCTCCTTATAAAGACTTAACCACTTCTAATATATGATCTAGAGTTAATAAGTAAGATAAGACGGTGCTTCGGCACTGAATGTGGCATTCGTCATCTAGTCCTTCGGGTTTGGGCAGCGAGTGTTACACGCAAGTCAATTGGAACTGGTGCAGGACAGTTGGCAATCTGGCCTGCGCCAGATTCGACTTCCATGCACCAGTTTCTCTTAACTGGCGCCAGTTCAAGACAAAAATCTGAAGATTTCTGTAGAATTAGATTTTTGCATATTCCTCTTACAAATGACCCAATTTTAATTAATTTTGGCTTTTGGGTTCATGATCTCACACCAATGTAAGTTATTTTCATTCCATACCAGGGTAACTAGAGTCCATAAATGTCAGAAGATTGAAAACGAATGAAAACAAGAAATTTGGAGATTTTTGGGCTCAACAGACGCAAGTCAGTTGTAAGTAGTGCAAGTTTGTTGCATCTTCCTTGTGCCAGATGCAACTTCCTTGCATTAGATGCAACTTTCTTACTTCAGTTGTGACTTCCTTGCCCCACGTTGGCCCAACAAGCTGCAGATTTCAAGAAAATCGAGTTTTTATGGGTTCCTCTCACAAATAACTCAATTTTTAATTATTTAACACTAATATGAACCAAAAACATTCAAAAGATGAAGTTTAGACTCTCAATTACCTGATTTCGAAGATGAATGTTGATTTGGTTAATGTTTGGTGAAAAAAACCTCATGAACACTTGATCTCCTCTTGATGATTTGACTCTATGTTGTTGATTTGGTATTTTTAGAAATGTTTATAGATCTATGACACACTGGCTTCATGATGGTTACCGAGTTTTACTGATAATCAAACGAAATGTTTCAAATTTTTTGTGAGGAAGTTGGTTGAAGGGTGTGTTTGTCTTATTTGTTTTTGTCTTGATTTTGATTTTGTGTTTATTCGGTTTGTGTTTTGTTTTCTTCTAAAATCCTTGATCACTAAAAATTCATCAGGATAACCCTAAGCTTAAGTTCGTATTTATAGGCAAATGGGTAAAAATGGCACTTCACTGCCTATGTGGCATGTGGGCCTCACTGGTTGGCCCCACTTATAGGCCCTATAAATGACTCGATTTTTGATTTTTCACAAAATTGGTTCATATGGTACATGTATCAATATAAGTCATGAAAATTCATCTCAAGGGACCCCGGGATTCGTTTTTGAGCTCCGTTTCAGCACAAACCCAGAAAAAGCAAAAATGATCTAATGGATTTGGTTTCTTATCCTAAGATACCTAGTTCAAGAATCAAATCAATCAGATATTCTGAATTCATTTAATTACATGAAACGTCATCACCGCTGATGGGTCCCCTGAGGATCACTAATGGGCCCCACAAGTGGGCCGTATTAGGGCCACTGTGGGCCCCACCAGTAAATTGACCTGATTTTCATGAAATTGGTCCGAATAATGCACAAAGTGCTGTAGGAATCTGAGGCGCATCCAGGGTGAACCCAAGTTGTGCTTATGGGTCTCGTTTTGCTAAAAATGTGAAAAAGGTGCTAAGGGTTGCATTTCCTATACTCAGATCATCACTTCAGGATCAAGTTTCTCAATTGCTTCAACCCCTTCTTTAGCAATATAGGTTATCATCACTGAGTTTATTTTTGGACAAAAATTGAGCGTCTACAATTTGCTCCCATTTTGATAATATATTGCTTTTCAAGTAAGATTTTATCAAAATGTAAAGTAGACGTGTAAGTAGTAATTATACTTACCCGGCTTGCGTTCTTCGAATAGCTTATGTGATTATGGTGTGCCAAATTTGTTGGTGGTTTGATGATGATGCTCCTCTTCTAAAAGTTGTCCTTTCGGATGATGGAAAGTGGAATGAAATAGGCCATACGGGCGGCTACAGTGGTGCGTCACACTATACGACTTCAATGGAGGTGCGTCAAGCTGGACGACTTAATTAAAATCCTCACTACAAGAGGTGCATCTACTAGACATCTTAATTGATAATCCTTGTTGCGCGAGGTGCGTCACACTGGACGACTTGATTGAAAATTCTCACTACGCGAGGTGCGTCCGCCGGACGACTTGATTGAAAATATTCACTACGCAAGGTGCATCACGCTGGATTACTTGATTGAAAATCCTTGCTGCGCGAGGCGCGTCACGCTAGATGACTTGATTGAAAATCCTCACTGCGCTAGGCGCGTTTGTCGGACGACTTGATTGAAAATTCTCGTTGTGCAAGGCGCGTCACATTGGACGACTTGATTGAAAATTCTCTTTGCGAGAGGCGCATTATGCTGGATGACTTGATTGAAAATTTCAATCATCACTGCGTGAGGTAAATACACCGGATGACTTGATTGGAAATTCTCGTTATGCGAGGTGCATCCGACGGATGACTTCATTGAAAATTCTTATTATGCAAGGTGTATCATGCTGGACGACTTGGTTGAAAATCCTCATTGTGCGAGGTGTGTCACGTTGGATGACTTTGATGTATTGAATTTCCTAAAAAATTTTCTTACTTGAGGGCGATCAGTTATCTCATTGACTTCGCTAAGGAATTTCTATAAAAACCAAATTTTGTCATACATAAAAGAACATTTTCTGATCGCATATAGTTAGAGATCCCATGATTAGGCTTAGGGAAGCATGTCCGTGTCTGTGAAGTGATGTCAACTGTAATTCCATTGAAGGTTCAAGCATGTGTGCATATGTGCAACAATTAAATTTTACTAAAATTCTATCATAAGTGGTATGAAAATTTGTAGATTGACACACAAATCGAGATATTTTAAAATTGTTTTATCTTGCAAAAATTGATATGCTTGTACACGTGTGTGAAAAGGAAAATCTATTTTTTTATTTTTTTATTATTATTTTATTATTTATTTATTGAAAAACATTTTATTTTACGCTCAATAAGGTAGGATATACTTACCTGTCATTATCGGCATGTGACCTTGGCTCATATATTAACGATTCGTTGGTGAGGCATGTGAAATAGGTGTCGTTGGCGAGTTGTGTTACTGAGCCAGGCTTCTGGGTTGACATTTGGGCTTTCAGCCCACTAATTCCTATAAAACTAGAAAAATGATCATAAGGTTACTTTTTCTTTACTTTCAATTTTCAAACCCTCTCAACTCTCTTCTCTCTCGCTTTCCTTAATTCTCCAAATAGCTATTGAAGGCGCTGTAGATTGGCTTCCTGGCAATATAGTTATCGATCCCATGACTAGAGATTTGAGTCACGACATGCGATTATGGGAGTTTATCCTAGATGCGGGTACCAACAGTCGTCTACAACACCATTTGCCTCACACCTATGTTGGGGCGAAACTAAGGTAACCTGATGCTTTCCTTTTACATTTCCTGCATTATTTTCATTAGAAAAGCATGATTATTAGATTATAATTTAAAAAATTGAGTTAGATTTTACCAAAATTTAAATTTGGACATTCTGGGTCTGTGTTGGCCGGAACTAGTTCAGACAGGCATACGCCTATTGATCAGCAGGTGGCTCTAGTTGCTGGGCTCACTTGTTGAAACTGTGCACCAGAAAAATCTAGCGTGCGCCTGTCCTTTTTGGCATGCTGCTAGTTCTTCTTAGCGTGCGCCTATTACCTTGCGCTTGGTTAACCAGCTCTGCGCCTGTCTGGCTGGGAAGTTGCACCTGTTTGTTGTGCCTGGAGCATCATTCCTGCGTCAAACATATCTGGTGTGTGCCGATTTTTCTTTTCTGCGCCTGTTGTATCTACCTCATTGCATTTTGTGTTGCTTTCTCTCCCTTTTGTACCACTTGCTCCCTTATTTGTTTTATTCTACATCAAATGTGATGTTAAGTGTTTCAATAAAAAAAAACTAACATACTTACTTGGGCTTTCATTGGGAGACGGGCGTAAGCCATGGAAAATCCTATACTAGCACATACGCTGTTGGCGAATGGTTTGATCGACTATTGGAGCAAGTACAAGCCCACATATTTGAGGCAGACTTTGGTTGCTTTGTAGACAAATTACCTCATGGGCCTGAAAAGACTCTACCAGCCAGCCTTTTAACTTCGATGGAGAGATGGATGGATTCCACGCATACATTTCATCTCCCCATCGGTGAGATGACTACCACTCTAGTGGACTTCGCTGCCATTACTAGACTACTATTTGGCAAGAGATCTATTATTTTCAATGATAGATTATAGACTCTGGATTGCTGAGGTCTACGGGCCTGTCTTCGAGCTGCCATTGGTATGGAACCTGCTATTTTAGGAGAGTTCATTATGAGAGCATTTACTCTCATTATAGGGAGATGCCTCAAAAGCAAGTTGAGGAAATGGATGTGGATGCTGTTGCCAAGACTTATCTATTTTATCTATTGGCGACTAATCTTTTCACCAACTACGGCAATGATGCCGATTTGGCACTTCTTCCTCCCCTTCAAGACTTGGACACTACTAGACAGTTTAACTGGGGTTGTGTTGCGATTGCTTATCTCTACTATGGCATGAATCTCTATCTCCAAGGTGCGCAGCTGAAGGTGGGCTATAGGAGGGCTATTGAGGTATGAATAACCCATTCTCCTTCCTATTTATATGCTTATTACATGCTCATTTGACTGACTAACTGTTACATGGCACAAATTTGGGCTTGTAAGCATCACGTTCTTCCTATGCCTTCCCTATCTAGCTTCTCAGACGGGATCGCTGTGACTACACTACCTCGGGGTCGTGCCTAGCACTATACGAAGAAGTATTCGCACACTTCACCAGAACTGGCAATTTTTAGGCAATTGTTTAATGGCTTAAAGTGGGAACAGGTATCAAATTGCGTTTGCCTTCTCTCTTTTGGCATCCTTTTTCTTTTGTTTTTGTTTTTCCTTTCTTTTTTTATTTTCTCTTTTCTTACCTCATTTCTTTTATCCTTATTTCTTCTCTCTTTCTTCTTTCTTTTTTATCTTCTTTATTCAGATTCTGATTCTTTTTCTCTCTCTTTTTTTACACAGGTAGTCTGATACCTTTGGGGACATGCTATTGATTTCCCTAATTTTGTTCAGGCTGCCATTGTTTTTTAGCATAGGTGTCTCCTTTTTGCTGGCATGTTCTACAACATGTATTATCTGGAAGAGCGGGTATATGAGTGGCAGCTGGGCCCTGAGCATAGGAGAGTTCCATATGCAGTTCCCTACCACATGCTTTTGACTCGATCGATCCGATTGGAACAGGCAATTGCCGCAGCCAGGAGAGGGACTACAGCCACCAGCCTCTTAACTAACTTTGAGCCTGGTACTTATCCCGCTTTTGTTTGGACACAACTTCTGATATGCATTCTGCCTCCAAGACATATTGACCCACTGGCTGATGTAGGGGAGCTGGGACAAAGTGTGCCTCTCAACTTGGTAAGCTTTATCTTGCAATATTTCCTTTCTAGCTTTGCTCCAGTATCTTTGTGTTTTAATCAAAACTTACACCTTGATTTTCGCAGCAACCACAACAACGTGGCAAGCGTGTAAGGAGAAGTTTTGAGCCTCAAGCTCCCAACACGGCTGTTTGGCGTTCCAGAGCATGGACTAGGTGCTTCCTTTTCTTTCACTTTAGACTGTACAGGTGAGATCATTCAGGTTATGTTGGATACCACTTGTATGAACCCATATCGATTGACACCATTAGAATGCACTCATGTGAGTAGCTTTTTCCATCCCTTTTGTCTTGAATATTGCCTCACATTATTTTTTCCATTAACCAATCATTTCTGTCTTTGCCCCTATTGTCCTTCGTAGGTACCAGTAGCTCGCTACAATGAGTTAAGCCAGCTTTACGAGGTGGCACGTCGTAGTCTCGCGGCATTAAGGCTTACTGATGAGCAAGCATCTGTAAGTAAAAAATGAAAAACCAAATGCAATGTATGTATCATATATGCATGAAATGCATCTAATTTTGCCTATGATGTATGTTGTAGAGGCTAAGCGTGGGTCCTACTGTCAATCGTGCCTGTGGTTCTTCATCTGGTGGGCATGCCAGTCGAGGGCTTGGTAGGAGGTAGCACATGATTGCCGATGTTGAAGAGTCTAATGAGGATGAGGAAGAGGAGGAAGAAGGATTTGATGACGAGGCCACTGAGTATGCTCTTCCTGATAGCGGATTTCTCTCTTTTTATTTTACTTTATCCATCTTGTATCCAATTTGAGATGATTGTAAACATTTTGACATTGTGGATATTAAATGACAATTTTTATTGAAAGCTATGTTTATTATATTGGTGCATTACAACTATACATCATATTGATTATGAAATAGCATCTAACTAATATTACATTACATCCAACTATCAATATTTCTCTTTTTTTCTATAAAATCGCCATATCATGCTACATTTTCATCACTTCTTCTCTCCTTCTATATTTTACCTCGCCATGGAACATTCTTTAGCTCCTATATTCGACACATTTTTCAGGAGTCTCGGCCTTGATAATTGGGAATTGCTCTCTCCTTTTGAACTCAAAGTTTTAAGCTATTACAGAAACATCCGGATTCAACCCGGGCTATTAAGGTGGCTAATTAACCACTTTGATCCTGCCGCCAATCTATTTCGTTATAATGACTTTGAGATCTGTCCGCTATTCAAGGAATTCAGTGTTATCTTAGGAAGACAACCAGCAGTTGGAGAACTCTCGGCTTTGCCCCAGTTACATAGGAACCTTATCTCTCGTTTCCCATTGATTTTTGGCTTCTTTGTCCATGAAACACCTTATTATGAACTTGAATCCGATGTCTTGCCTCTGTGGCCTCTTATTGACTGCACTATGAACATGAACCGTGCTAGTCCTTTCTGGCCTTCGATTGCCTATTTTTGTATTCTTAGCAAATATTTACTTCTTAGCGGTGTTGGTGGTTACAGGAGCCTCAAGGTATTACCTATTGTTGAGCAGATATTGAGCGTTGTATGCCACTGACATTGGTGCTAATGAAAACACTTTTATGGCTAGACGGACAAGCCCGTGATTCAACTTCAATGCTTAATCCAATGGGAAGCCCACTCATACTACAGGTATATGGATTTTCATTTCTTTTCCTTATCTCGTGCCCTGATTTTTGCTTAAGCTGCCTTATAGGTTTTCAACCTAATGAGCCTTTTTGCTTTAATTTTTGCTTATGCTGTCCTTGTGGGTTTTTGACTTAATGGGCTTTTCTTTCTTTTTATGCTCTAAATTTTGCTTAAGCCGCCCTCGTGGGTTTTGACTTAACGAGCCTTTTTTTTCTTTTTTCTTTTATCTTTATATCCTTTTTGTATATTTTTGCAGTTGAGGGCTTTTGAAAAGTTGCAAGTGATGGCCGCACTATCAGAGCATTTAATACGTAATTATGGACCATGGGTCCGTGTCCACCGTTAACGCCGGTTGACTGGAGTGACCCTGGAAGATTGGACTATCATTTTCTAAGACCTCACTACTAAAGGAATTAGGTGGAAGTGCCCTTAGTGGCACATCAAGCCAGTCATTGTCTCTTCTTACCTCCTATGTTTGCCCCTGCGTGGTCTAACCATGGTAATAGCTTACTATTCCAGCCAAGTTGCACGGCAATATGGTCACCGTCAAGCTATTCCGACTTACACACTGTTCGAAGGGAACTCTATTAATCGATGATTCTTATCCTTCTTTACTTCTACTTGGCCTAACCGAACAACTATACCTGTTCTTGAAGTGCCTGATACTTCTTCTTCAAATCTATATCGTCTATGGCTACAAACTTATTCTAAGTTTGATAATGACTCATCATTAACGGATTTGCTCACAGCAAGGTTCTTGTTAGGACTAGATGTGTAAATGCATCATTTTATGGTTTTAATGAAATGTAATTTATAATATATATATATATATATATATATATATATATATATATATATGCTGGATTGTGAATAAAATTGTCCCTTTTGCTTGGAGACTTTAATATTCCTCCTATTATTCCATTAAAGTAAATTCACACAATTGCATATCAACATATTTCTCAAACATGACACGCTACAAAATTTATATTGGCTCAAAAGATGAATTTTATTAACAGGTTTGACCAAGACATTTCAAATTATACATAAAATTTGTTTAATCTATCCAAGTTAATAGGCTCCATAAATTCATTGCCCTCCAAGTTTGACAGTTTCACGGTACCTTTCGAAAACATTCTCCTGATCAAGAATGGGCCTTCCCAATTGGGCTTGAACTTTTCCATTAGGTCGTGGGTGTTCGGTCTCATCTGTTTCAAAACCAAATCCCCTACTTTCAATGGCCTAGGTTTGACCCTCTTGTTGAAGTGCCTTGCAATTTTCCTTTTATAAAGCTACTCCATGAATTGGGCCTCAAGCTGTTTATCGTCTAACAATGCTAACTCTTGAAAGCGATCCTCGACTCATTGGCACTCTGGGACTTTAGAATCCAACATTATCTGCAAGGATTTCACTTCAATTTCAATTAGCAGTACAACTTCCATTTTGTATACTAAGGAATACGAGGTCCCCATAAAGCATATGGAAACTTGTTGGCCCAATCACGATGTGTCTCTATTACCTTCCTCAATATCTTTTTAATACTCCTATTCGTGGCTTCCACTGCTCCATTAGCCTGCGGCCTATAAGGAGATCACTTATGGTGTTCAATCCCATACTCTTTTAACAAAGTCTTCACTTCAGCTTGAAATTGATCCCATTATCTATTACTACATGGTGAGGAACTCCGTATCTGTGTATCAAGTTCTTCTAAATGAATTTGGCCATCTATTTTGTCCCAATATGCTTGAATGATTCAACTTCAACCCATCTTGAAAAATAATCCACTACTACAACTATGAATTCATGTCCGTTAGAAGCAGGTGGTGAAATCTTCCCAGTAAGGTTTATTCCCCATGCTGTGAATGGCCATAGAGAAATAGAAAGGTATAGTTCTGATGGAGGAATGTGACTGAGGTCTCCATGAACATGACATTCGAAGCACTTTTTAATGAAAGAAACATAATCTTTCTCCATCGTAATCCAATAGAATCCTTGTCTAAGAATTTTCTTTGCAAGTGCTCTTATGTTCATATGTTCAATGATTCTTTTGGCTTCTTTTTCTGACACACGTCTCAATAGAACTCCATTAGACATCCTCTTGTATAGTTGATTGTCCAACACCATGAATTGTAGCGCTAGACGCTATATGGCTTTTCTGTCATCTCGAGTTATTGAATCTGGATAAATCCCCTTCATCATCCACTGTAAGAAATCGTAGAACAAAGGTTTTCCATCTGACTCAATCTCCATGATTCTTTCACCTTTATAGAAAGAGATGTTGCCAGAAGACACCATGAACAACCTTTTGGGCATTACCGAAACTTGCTCCTAAGCTGAAGCTAGATTGGCTAGTGCCTCTGGTACTCAATTATTTGCTCTATTCGTGTGGGTAAATGTTACCCTCTCAAACTTCTGAATAACAAGATGTAGATAATCAAAATATGATTTCAATCTACCCTCCTTAACTTCCCAATTGCACTGACATGTTCGATGACTAGTTTAGAATCACCAATAACTTCCACCTCTTTAGCCTGGACTATGATTAATGGTTCTAATCCAAACAAACAAGATTCATATTCTGCCATGTTATTCATGATTGCAAAGTGTATCCTCTTCATCATAGGAATAACTTCTCCTTGTGGGGATTCCAAGAGAACACTGACTCTAGCTCCTTTACTGTTGGTTGAGCCATCAAAATAGAGTTTCCACCCATTCTTCTCTATTACATTAAGATGTTCATTAGGAAAATCGATCTCCCACTCTTCATTGTCTTCCACCGGATGTGCTGCTCAAAAATCTGCAACTGCCTTTCCTTTAACAGTTTTCTTAGCAACATATTCGATGTCGAATTTTGAAAGCAAGATGGCAAGTTTTCCTATCAAAGCTAGAGTTCCATAAAGGTATCTGACCGGATCCATCCTTAACACCACTATCACTTTGTAAGATTGAAAATAATGCTGAAGTTTCCTGGTAGCCCAGACCATTGCTAAGCAGGTTCTTTCTATCAAATCATATTTTTGTTCATTCGGAAGAAGCTTTTTACTTAAGTAGTACACTGCCTTCTTAAAACGGGCTTCATCGACTTGCAGTAACATGGCTCCCATCCCAGCGTCTTCCACTATCAAGTATAAAATCAAAGGTTTCCCCGGCTTCAGCGAGCATAAAACTGGAGAATTTGATAAATATACCTTTGATTTTGTTAAAAGTTATCTAACACTGATTGTCTCACTTGACTGGCTGATCCTTCCTCGGAAGCTTGAAGATCAGATCATACACAATAGATAGCTTTGATATAAACCTGCTGATGTACTATATTTTCCCTAGAAAACTTCTTACTTGCTTCTCTATCTTCGACAGGTCCATTCCTTGAATAGCTTTAATATTGCCTAGAATAATCTCTATTCCATTTGGCCCCACGATGAATCCCAACACTTTTTCTAAAGTCACCCCAAACTTGCATTTCTTCAGATTTAACCGTAGCTTATACTTGATGACTCTATCAAGGAACTTATTTAGAGCCTCTGGATGCTCTTATGGCGTCTTTGTCATAATAATCACGTCATCGATGTACATTTCCAACTCTTTATGAATCACGTCATAAAACAAAGTGGTTGCCATTCTCTGGTAGGTTGCCCCAGCATTCTTAATACTAAAAGGCATTATCTAGTAACAGAAAGTGCTAAATTCAGTTATGAAAGTTGTTTTGGCTTTGCCCTGCAATGCCATGAGAATTTGATTATATCCGGAGAAACCATCCATGATCGAGTAACATCCCATTATTGTTGCCTTATCAATAAGACATCAATGTGTGGAAGAGGGAAGTCATCTTTTGGTGATGCTTTGTTCAAATCCTGGTAATCTACGCACATCTTGACTCTTTCATCTTTCTTTGGAACTGGGACTATATTCGTTAACCAATCGGGATAATGGACTACTTCTAGAAACCCTACATCAATCTACTTGGTTACTTCTTCTTTGATTTTCTCAACCCATTCCGGTTGCAGTCTTCTCCTCTTTTGCTTCACTAGTGTCATGATCCAAACCGTTCGCCGGACCGACACTAGGACCTGGGTAAGCTTAAGGCCCCACAGGCCTGTAGTAAGCCTGAATCATTTCAAAATCCATCTTTAATAATATCTAACTTTGGAAACAGTAAGCCCATATTATGATACGGTCCAACAACCAGACAGTAACATTCTTGGCCCAGCTTCAATATCATATTTGATTCATAGCTCGAGCTTATACTCATTAAACTACAATGCAATTAATACAAAATTCATCGATCATAATATGGTCAAACTTTTCCTATCAAAATTTCTCTAAATTTCATAGAATACTCCACAAGTCATTTATTTGTATACAATAATTTTTACATATCCAATATTGATCTGTCGTCCTAACTGCGGAACTAAACTAAAATATTCAGAATATTCCAACATCTCAGATAATTCGTACACTAACATTTTCAAAGCTAGTATTAAATACCCTATCTTTGCAGAGAAAGAAGTAGAGCCTTTATGTAATACCCTGAAATTTTTATTTCAAAATAATTTTCATTTAAATTTAATCATTAAATTATTAGCCAATAATATTACGTCACATAATATTATCTGGACCAAAAATCATTTTGGTCCACCCTAAAATTAATCGAGTAACCGTTAATCGAATTAATTTTTTTTATTGGACCGAATTAATAAAAATTAGATCCGAGACGAATTTTTTTTATAATCACTGTGCATCACTATTCTTTTCCTCCGACATATTACGTTAGGGACGACTTATTTTTATTAATAATTTTAACTTTATTTTATTTCTTTTTCTTCTTCTTTTTCTTTCTTTCTTTTCTTTCTTTTCTCTCTTTTCTTTTTATTTTCCTCTCCTTCTCCATGGACAAATCCCTCTCACTCTCAACACTCTCTTGCTGACCTTCATCCCTCTCTCTGCACAACAACTAGCAGCACCGCCGCTGCTCCGCCGCCCACCACAGCATCACCATCTCCGGTCCTCTCCTTCGCACAAGGCAACCGCAGCCCCTCCTTCTCCATTTCCTTTCTTCCTCTCTGCGTAACGCCAGCCACCTGCAGCGCCACCAGTACCGCCACCAGCAGCAGCAGCGGTACTCCGACAGCAGCTACACCACCGCTCTTCTCTCCTCCATCGCGCGACTCAAACCCGGCCAGCTCCTCCCTTTGACGCGTGAACCGGATCCAGCTGCTCCTCTCCTCCTGCTGGCCACCGTTCCAGCAACCACAGTAAGCCCAACCTGCTACCGGCCACCGTTTCCTCCTCCTTCGATTCAAGATCATCAGGATTTTTATATTATTGGGTATTAATTTTATAAGTTTCAGAATTTATTTGGTTAAATTTTTTATTAATTAGTTAGTTAATTTTAGAATATTTGATTGAATAATTTTATGGTTTGAGTAGTTAATTATTTTGGTTAGTAGATTTATTTGTGGATTATATATTGTTTGGGTGAATTTTAATATTTGAGGAATAATGTGTATTTATTTAGTTAAATTTTGATAATTAATTAGTTAGCTAAATTTTAATATTTATGGTTAATTATTAGAATTTTGATTATTTGATTTTATTATATTGTTAGGTAATTGATTAG
>CANUEP010128894.1:0-79455 GCA_947857235.1 Jatropha podagrica | reverse complement strand
TGCACAATTATGTAGTTTGTTACAATTATGTAGTTTGTTATGGCATTCTCTTGAGCCTAAGTTGCTTCCCTTATTTCAATCCTGCAAAACCTGTTGTAAGGTGTGGACCAAAGCCAAGACACTATATACCAATGATATACAGCGAATACTTGCAGCAAAATCAGCAGGATATGGCTAGTTATCTTGGACAAGTTGAGACCTTACTTGATGAATTTAATACCCTTATGCCTTTCTTAGAAAGTACTGTTACACAAGAACAACAAAGAAATAAATTCTTCATGGTTTTGGCACTCCTAGGTCTTCGACTTGATCTTAGTTCAATCTGAGATCAAATATTGACAGGTTCTGTAATTCCCACCTTGGAGGATGTCTCTGCTCATCTCCTTCGCATCTCTGTAACCCTAGCTTCATCACAAAATATGGAAGCATTTATATTTGCGGTTCAAAATAATAGTCGAAAGTGGAAAGGTAACAAATCCAAACACTGTACTCATTGTGACAAGCCTGGTCATACTCGGGGGAGTTGTTGGAAATTACATGGTAAACCATCGCAGAATCATTCTTTCAATGCTGGCAAATTTGTTGCTTACTTGGCTCAGAATACTGGTGCTGGACTTCTGCCATTACCTGATCAAGCATTTGGTGCTATTATCTTATCTGGGACAGACTTTAGTGAGTATTTACAATTTTAGACAGCTAAACAATAGGCTAAACAATAGTCATTTACCATCTCTTTGTCTGGTAATTCAGTCGCTTGTCTATCCAAATCCACTGTTCCTGATCCTTGGGTGTTTGATCCTGGTGCTTTTGATCACGTCTCTGGTAATGAAACTCTTTTCTCTACTCTCTCTGTTCCTTCAAACACATCTACTGTCACTTTAGCTAATGGTTCTCAAACTGTAATTAAAGGAATTGGAGAAGCACAACCTACTCCCTCAGTTACTCTAACCTCAGTACTATTTATTCCTGAATGTCCATATAATTTGATCTTCATTAGCAAATTGACCAAACAACTTAATTGTATTGTATCTTTTATAGCCGATTACGTTTTTGTGCAGGATCGACATACGAGAAAGATGATTGGAGTAGGATATGAGTCACAAGGATTGTACTATCTTTCCTCACCTAAAACCACAGTCACGTTTACTTCCACTGCTTCCGCTGACCTCCTTCATCGTCGTTTCGGACATCCCATTCTCATCAAGTTGAAACAATTAGTTTCTAGTCTTTCTACGTTATCTTCTCTTGAGTGTGAGTCGTGTCAACTTGGAAAACAAACTCGTGTCTCTTTTTCCAAGCGTGTCAATAATAGGGTTGCGGCTATGTTTGACGTTGTTCATTCAGATGTATGGGGTCCTAGTTGTGTTAGTTCCACATTGGGTTTTAATTACTTTGTCACTTTTATTGATGACTATTCTCGATGTACTTGGTTGTTTCTTATGAAAAATCATTTAGAATTATTTTCAAACTTTCTGTGCTGAAATTCGCAATCAATTTGGACTTTCATTAAAATATTATGTAGCGATAATGCCAGAGTATTTTTCTCAC
The DNA here is from genome assembly GCA_947857235.1 of Jatropha podagrica. Classification (NCBI taxonomy): domain Eukaryota; kingdom Viridiplantae; phylum Streptophyta; class Magnoliopsida; order Malpighiales; family Euphorbiaceae; genus Jatropha; species Jatropha podagrica. Next base: position 77,907 of record CANUEP010128894.1, on the reverse strand, counting down.
CCTTTTAATCAATTAATGTCTTCTCAAGGAATAATATATCAATCTTCTTGTGCTCATACTCCTCAGTAGAATGGAGTTGTTGAAAGAAAGAATAGGCACCTCATTGAAATAGCCCGTACCTTACTTATCAGTAATGATGTGCCATTACGTTTTTGGGGGGATGCCACTCTTACTGCTTGTTTCCTCATTAATCACATGCCTTCTTCTGTTCTAAATAATTAGACTCCTCACTCTAATGTTTTTTCAAATCAGAATTCTCATAATCTTCCTCTCCAATTTTTTTGTTGTACCTGTTTTGTTTATGATCATACTCCAGGAAAAGGCAAACTTCAACCAAAATCAGTCAAGTGTATCTTCTTAGGGTATTCTCGTCTCCAAAAATGATACAAATGTTATGATCCGATAACTCATAAATACTTTGTCACTGCTAATGTGACATTTTTTGAGACTTGTCCGTATTTTTCACAACACACGGTCAACAAGGATCCTACTTTTGCGACTCTTTCTGTCCCTACTCTTCCTCTTCCTGGTCCAACCACTACTCGCCCTCTCCAAGTCTATTCACATCAACCTTCGCAGATTGACCCTCTTACTAATTCTCTTCATAATGCAGGTACATTACTCGGTGACTCATTTCCTGTACCAATATCACCTCCTACACCAATCATACCATTACCAGAGGAAGCTCCACTTCCCCTTGCTTTCCGTAAAAGTATTCATTCTCACACAGAATCCACACCCCATTTATAATTTTCTGAGCTATTATCGTTTATCTCCTTCATATTATGCTTTTGTTTCCTCCTTGTCTAATGTCCGTACATCTAAGACTGTGAGCGAAACATTATCACATCTAGGGTGGAGTCAGGCTATAGTGGAAGAGATGATTGCACTTTATTCCAATGGAACTTGGAATCTTGTTCCATTACCTACCGGCAAAAGTACTGTTGGTTGTCGTTGGGTTTATACTACCAAGGTTGGTCCAGATGGCAAAATTGATCGTCTTAAAGCTCATCTTGTTGTTAAGGGATACACTCAGATCTATGGCTTTGATTATAGTGACACCTTCTCTCCTGTGACTAAGATTGCATCTTTTCGTCTTCTCATATCTCTAGCAGCTATAAATCACTAGTCTCTTCATTAGCTTGACATTAAGAATGCCTTTTTACATGGGGAGTTGGCCGAGGAAGTTTATTGGAGCAACAACCTGGTTTTGTTGCTCAGGGGGAGTCTGGCTTAGTGTGTCGTTTACGTCGATCTCTGTATGGTTTAAAGCAATCTCCTAGGGCATGGTTTGGAAGATTCAGTGTTATTGTGAAACAATTTGGGATGAACCGGAGTGAAGCTGATCATTCAATATTTTATAGACATGGAGATAGAGATCATAGCAAGTGTATCTACCTTGTGATCTATGTTGATGACGCAGTGATAACAGGTAATGATCATCAAGGGATTTCTCATCTCAAACAGCATTTGTTTAGCCAATTTCAGACTAAAGATTTAGGAAATCTTAATTATTTCTTGGGGATCGAAGTAACTCAATCTAAGATAGGTATATGCATCTTCCAAAGGAAATATGCGCTAGATATGCTAGAAGAAATTGGCATGTTAAATTGTAAACATGTGGATATTGCCATAGACCCAAATGTTAGACTTATTTTTGGACATGGGGAGTTATTAGAAGATCCTGGTAGATATCGTAGATTGGTTAGTAAGCTAAACTATCTTACAATCACACGACCAGACATATCTTTTGCAGTAAGTGTGGTTAGCCAATTTCTTCAATCTCCATGTGATAGCTATTGAGATGCAGTGATTCATATTTTGAGATATATTAAGGGAACTCTTGGCCAAGGCTTGTTGTATGAAGATAGTGGTCATTCACAAATTGTTGGATATTCTGATGCAGATTGGGCAGGTTCTCCCTCTGATTGGCTGTCTATTTCAAGATATTGTATTCTGATTGGAGGAAATTTGATATCTTGGAAGAGTAAAAAGCAAACTGTTGTAGCTAGATCAAGTGTAGAAGTAGAATACCGAGCTATGGCATTAGCTACATGTGAACTTATTTAGCTAAAACAACTTCTTCAAGAATTGAAATATGAAAAAATTAAAAAGATGAAGTTAATCTGTGATAATCAAGTAGCACTTCACATTGCCTCTAATCCAGTGTTTCACGAAAGGACAAAACATATAGAGATAAATTGTCACTTTATTAGACAGAAGATTGAATCACGATGTATTTCTACCTCTTTTGTTAGTTCGAACGATCAGTTAGTAAATCTCCTTACAAAATCTCTTAGAGGTCCTCGTATTGAATATATTTATAACAAGTTAGGAGCATATGACATGTATGTTTCAGCTTGAGGGTGAGTGTTAGAATCTTGTAATTATTGGGGTAGATTGTGCATATATTAGAAGGATACTAATAGATTATTAAGAGATTATTTTTCTTTTTTGAATTATTTTTTGTGTATTATATATATTCCCTAAACCGTATATGAAAATTTATCAAGCCAATTGCTTATTTCAAAATTTTTTCATTCTCTCTCTCACAGGTTCAATATGATTTTATATTGCATATTGGATTCTCCGCTTAACTAGTTTAGGCTTTTATGTTTAACCTGTAACAATAACCCAAGATTTTCAATATCATTCTTCTCTTGCTCTGATAACTTACAACTTAAAATGAAATAATGCTTCTCACTGCTGCATTTTCACTGGTGAGAGTAAAAATTTACCGGGAAAAAACCATTGCCTGTGTTACAGTTCTGTTTTATTTATCTCATATTTAAAGACTGTTAATTGGATTGTTTAAACTTCTGTTCTCTCTTATTCATGTTTTTCTTTTCTTGTTGGGCTTGACCAGACGGGGACGGATGGAGAAAAGCGCGGCTTCACAGGAATTTCCCGTTGTGAAAGCAATTTATTCATTCCTGCAGGATAATGTTTCATCATCATTTTCTTTCCCTGGGTGGAACAAAGGTCGAATTATGTGCCAGCGTTCACATCTGAAGCGCATTTTATCGGGCACAGAAGCAACTTCAGATGGAAACAAAAACAATAAATATATTACATTAAGCAACACCCCTTTTTCTCTTCCTAGAACAAGAACATCAAAAAGCAAATTCAAGAATATTCAACATGAGATTTCCAATTCTGAAACAAGAACAGAGCTAACGACCAGCCCAGTTTAAGTTGATACGCTAAATCAATTATCCATATTGAGGGCATGGAGAATTTCTCTCCCTGGTTTCAGAGGTTAGGCTAGAATTGATCTGCAGACACAGTTCTTGCTAAATTCGATATCGGCTTGCCAAAATGCGAATAAATCAATGGAGATGATATTAGCAAGGCAATGTGTTGCTTAGTGCTTTGATTTGAAGACTCTTCACATCAGAAATCTTCGCTTGAGTGGGAAGAGCTCAAAGTGGAGGATTGTAGTTTTGTAGCTGTAGTTCAGTATTATCCTACGTTTAAATGGATTTTACTTGTACAAACATTATTTAATTATTTTTAAGAAAAAAATATGTTGAGAAGGTGTTGCTAAAAATCTATAGAACTTCACTGGCTGAAAATATGAACAGGTGATATCCCAACTACACAGGAAATTTGGTTGAAGCTGCAAGTGGAAGAGGCAGAGTCGATCATAACTTGAAGTAGTACATTTCTGTCTTTCTAATTAATTGAAACTTATTATGTTCACATCAAACACAACCTCTGTAAAGGTATCTCTAACTCGCAAAAGGATTGGTGTCCTGTTGGAGCAAATTTTTGGTGTAGATTGGCAGAATTCCTGCCATTTAATATCTGATGGAACTGTTGGAGCAAATTGATATCAATAGAAGAAAGATTTTTTATTCAATAATTGACGATTCATGCACTTTCATATATGCATGCATCAGATTATCATCCAAAAAATAAATTGGGATTCATACTTACAATGGAGTGCTTAGATCAATAATGGTTATGGGGCTAATCATGAAGCACTAACAACATTACTCTAATTGGAATAGAAGGGCTATTATGAGAAGAGAAAAGAATCTCCTTTTTTTACCCACTTTACAGCCTTTTAAGTGCAGATGATCCTTTTATTTATTTCACAAACAAACATGATGAAAAAGAAGAAGAATAAAAGCTGGAAGGGAAAGGTCTTTATTGCAATCTTGCTAGGTGTAAGGAATCATTACTATTTCTTTATATATTTTTTCCACTCACCAGAAAGCCATCACCACCATATTGTTCTTCCTTTGTATAATTTTGTTATGCTAACTTTCTTAAATACAAATAAAATATGGTTTGTACCTCATTCATTAAAAATATTATCATTTCAATTTTCCCATAAATTTTTAGAAATATATTAACAGTGACCGTAAAAAATAAAAAATTTCACTTCAATATCGAATGCTGATTAATTTCATTTATAGCTTTTTTCGCTGTTCTATCAATTTGGCTATTACACACACACACACACACACATATATATATATATATATATATATACAAGGCGACATGAGTTGAAAAGGCTTATTAATTTCCTTTGACACTAAGGAAAACCTTTTGGGACAAAGATTGTCATACAATAGGAAAAAGCAATTTTAGCATATTAACATATGCTCGAAATGTAAAGTTTCCAAGACAGAAAATAAGAATAATGAACAAGAAAAAGAGGGGGGGGGAAAAAGCTAAAAATCCAAAAGCAAACTTCATCACAAATAACTTTATACTGAAACATGCTCTTTTTTACGTTTGAGTTTAGAATTTTTGGTTCCAAAGGAAGTTTACTCTTTGATAATATTATCACTTCTCTAATTCGTTTTCAGCGCTTATTGGCTTTTCTTTTTGGTATGTCAAAATTTATAATTAGAAAAAAAAAAAAAGAAAAATGAGCAAACGACGAGCTTGATCGAATAGTTATATGTAAGTCAATTAAATACGAGATGTTATGTCGTGTGATCAAAAGAATATGTTATGGTACATATTCGGAGCTTGATCGAATTAGACATGAGACCTATATAGATAATTGATGAGGATAAATGCAACAAAACATTCTGTCATATTGAAAAAGGCAATTCAATTCAAGTTCTTTAATTAAGAAAAAAGAGATTCTCAGAAAATGTAAAAAGCAGGTGAAATTTTAATTTTTATCTCACCCACAGGAGTTTCTTGAAGTCAAAATGGGTGAGATGCATTGCATATGGTGGTGCCCCACAAAACCTTATCTTGGCTTATCCTCCCAGACACAACCCACCATGGAAGGCCCTAAATTAAAATATCTTCTTCGTTCTCAATGAATTAAAGAAGAATATGCCATACCTATCTATCATGGTCCACACCTCACCTCCTCATTAACAATAATTATATGTTTTTTTTTTTTTTTATTAGTCGACGTGACCATTTAAATTGATAATGCAAGTAACAAATTGGTATTTATTTAGTAATAGCAGAATCAAAATCAGGTTGACTGGATTCATCTGAACACATGATTGGATAAGATATTGTTTCCTCCAGCACTTTCATGTGCACTTGTCCTTTTAATTTTTATTCTATTGAATGATACCCACGTGAACTTGGGCTTAAATATATAATTTTTGTGAATTTTCTAATTAATATTTATAAACTAAGATCAACATCATAGTTATAATTCATGATGAAGATGGTGATTGTCGTCGTCATGAACCATACAACAACAATGAGAAGCACTTGAACAAAACTAAGCCAATCAGCTCCAATCAAGGATATATTGGGATTTGATATATAGACAGGATAACGAAGGACATAAACGAACAGGAAGATGCCACGTATCATCTTTCACCACACAAACAACAACATTCTCTCTCCTATATATATTATAACTTCCACATACATAACTAAATTTTCATTTTAATTTCTCTCTTTTATTGGCTTATTTTTATTCTTATTGTTATAATTATTCCTCCTCTCTCTTTACAATTGTACGGCCTCAGATTCCTCCACCGCGCGCATTCATTGCTCAAACTAAGAAACAGAGGAGATCTAAGGAATCGCGGTTGTCTTTCTTTCTCAGCGTCTGATCAGATATGGCTGGCACGTGCACCACTGGCGGCGGTGGCGGTGTGGCAGCAGGAGAGATCATGTTGTTTGGTGTGAGAGTTGCTGTTGATTCGATCAGGAAGAGTGTTAGCTTGAATAATTTGTCGCAGTATGAGCAACCTCAAGAGTTAAGTAAATCTAACAGTATTAACAAAGATGGGAATGGAATTAATAGTAGCAACAAGAAGGAGGATGTGGCTGCTGCTGGTTATGCATCTGCAGACGACGCGGTTCCACACTCTTCTAATAGTCGCGGCGAGCGCAAAAGAGGTTCGATTCTGATTTCAAAATTTCTGATTTTTCTTTTCTTTTCTGGTTTTTTTGTTTCTTTGACCTTTTAGAGATATTCTGATCTGAGAATCGCTGATTTATATGAACTTTTTTTTTTGGTTTTTTAATTTTCTGTGTTTGATTCTGAAATTGTCGTTTGTTTTGGTAAATTAACTGTCTTCAATGATGATATGGATGTGGTGCAGGAGTTCCATGGACAGAAGAGGAGCACAAGCTTTTCCTTCTAGGATTGCAGAAAGTAGGGAAAGGAGATTGGAGAGGAATCTCTCGCAATTTCGTGAAGACTCGAACTCCAACTCAGGTTGCAAGTCACGCTCAAAAGTACTTTCTTCGTCGAAGTAATCTTAATCGCCGTCGCCGTCGATCTAGTCTCTTCGATATTACTACCGATACGGTATCGATCTATTCTACTTTTTCATGGTTTTCTTAAAATCCGATCCTTAGATCATTTTTTTTTTTTCAGTCTGTTTTTGGTTGCTTAAGTTTTAGGAAACTGGTTCAAATCGAGTTGGATAATTGAATTAGTCTTCTTTAGTTCTAGATAATAGCAACTCCAAAAGTTCAATACTGGAAATTTTGATATTTTAATGTTTGTCTCGGGTGAAAATTATTTGTTTCTTAGAATATCCTTCCCTTGGAGGTTGAGATAGATGAGAAAAAGCCAAAAATCACACACAGATACAGAGTTTTGGCTTCTTGAAACTCAAAAACTTCTTGACCTGAGCGCACCAAAACTGTTAGCTGTATTGTTTTCTTTTCTTGATTGTGTTTGATTTGATATATCAACCATTATTATTCTTTTTCATTTTCCGTTGTTTATTGTTGACCTTGTATTCTTTATCAGGTCACGGCATTTCCAATGGAAGAAGAACAAGCCCATTGCCAAGACAAGAAGAAAAACAGTACTGCCCCCAGCACAGCTGAATCGCACCCATTGCCACCTCCGGTTCCTGAAACAAACAACATCAGCAACTTCTCTATGCTGCCAGCATTCTCTATGACCGCTTCCAATCCTGTGGTATTGCCTGTTCCAATTGAGAGTCCAGTGGAAAGCTTATCAATTGGACAAGGCAATCTCGCTACCACAAAACCCTCATCAAATCTCATACGACCAATTCCTGTCCTCCCAAATCCTCGTGCTACAGGAATATCTGGTCTGAACTTAAATTTGAAGTCGTCAGGGGATCCGTCATCATTGTCACTGAAGCTGTCTTTGCCATCTGATCAGAGGGAACCATCATCAAGGCATTCAGCTTTTGAGGTGATGTCGAGCTTTAACAATGGAGATAACATCATCAGTGTTGCTTGAAGAATGATAAGTAATAAGTTGAAAAGATGGTGCATAATTAGATAATATGAGTTAGAGAAGATGAAAAAACAAGTAAATTAGGTGACTGGAAAAATTAATCTTTTCTTTGATTGTACAGACCAGAAAAGGCATTGTCATCTCTTGTTGGTTTCTATGCTATTGCCTTAGGTTCTTGTTCTTTTGTTTGTAGTTTGATGATATGACTGAAATAAACCGCCAACTTCTTTGTTCATTACTAATAACTGCTTGGAATGATTTCCATTACTCTAAGAAGAAGAAAATATCAATTGGGTTTTGTGGTAAACACGCATTTTTGCATTTACTCCTTTTCTTTTATGATTCGTGAATGAACAAAAATTCACTAGGATTAATTAAAGGAGATGGTTGGTGTTGCTGAGGTATTTATTCCTTTGGCTGTGGTGTGGACCACTGATTGTCTGATGACGTGTCTAGTCATTTTTCTGGCTTGGTATATTGACATTTTTGTTATCTAAAAGATAAAATATGTAGGGTCGCTTGTAGATCTGTCGTTCCTTGTCTTCTTCTTTTTCTTTTATTTTTATTTTTATTTTTGTTTCATCATTTATGACTAGCTTCTTTGTCTTTCTCTCAAATTTAAAAGCGCTTCTATATTTCAATTAATTATTTTAATTGAAAATGTAAATTTACATGTATTTTTTCTATTATATCTTATTTTGATGCGAGATGTATTTATTAATTATTTATTATTATTTTTCATCCATCAAGATTAATTAATTATCTAATATTAAGTAAAAATCTTAAGGCCCTTTCAACTGTTGCTTAACATACTAAATGCTTTACTTATAAAATTAGACCTATTAAATACTTTATTTGACAGCTGAATACTCTAACTTATAAAAATAAATTTAATAAACACTTATTTGGTAGTTAAACTAAATAAAAAATATTGTTTCAAAATGATAAAGCTATATTTGGCGATGGAAATTGTTGACTTTAGCCAGAAGAGGATTTGACTTGAATGCTTTTAGGAACTCTATCTCAGGGACCCTATGGAGAAGGGGCAAGGGGAGAACAGAAAAGGTCTAGCAAGTGAATCGTCGTTATGAAATGAATATAGATATAAAATAGTGTCCAACGATCCAAAAAAGAATCATTGCATAAGTCAGTTTCATTTGTGCAAGAAACTGTGTGATATTTGACAAATTAGCACATAGGACAGGTTCAAAATCTTACGAATGGTGTTCCATAATCAGGCTGTCTATTACAAGATATTGTTGGGAGAACCAATAATCATATAACAAAAGTTGATACAGAGTGTAATTACCAAGTGCAGTGCAAAAGTTTGGCAGCGATGACTAGACAACCTTGAGATTGTTGTAGTAATTTTTTTTGGTATACAGATACAGATATAGAGAGAAGAAGAAGAAGAAGATAAGGAGCTGTAAGAAAATGGGGACCTCTAATTTCATTGTCATAGTTAAAATATATACAGATACAAAAAGAGTACGAGTCAATACCAAATCTCCATAATTTAAGGAAATTTGTTCCCTTATCTAAAGCTAAAAATAAGTTCCATCACAATTCATTCAAACTTTTAGTACATTCATTAATTACATTACAAAATATTCAAAAGAAACAAAAGGAGTAAAATCTAGGCATAGCTTTGTATCTTACTGTCATGAACAGTAACTTTTATCAATTGTTTGTTTTCAGAGTGAAGATTTTTTTTCCTTTAGTGGTTTCAGAGGAGTATAAGGAAGGTGGTGGTGTAATGTGTACAAGACCATAGAGTAGCTAGGTTTGGGACTTTCTGTATCTTTTCAATTGCTGCTTGAAGGAGACAGATAAAAAGGGCTAGTTAGTAATTTTAAACTCCTAGATCATGTGTTGGTTATCTGAGTTTACATGGCTTACTCATTTTCAGCCTACTCAGTATATGTACTACTGTTTCGTGGGTCCCAGGCGTCCAAGTGGCAATTAAACTGAAATGAAGACTGCTGTTATGAAAGTGCCTCAAATTAGTAAACATGGAAACTGAAGTGCCTCAACTAAAACTCAGAATTTTACCCAAATCTCATTTGTCAGTGTAAGCCAAAACAGAACCATGAAGTAAGTTACGTAGCAGTGCTACAATAATATAAATTGTTATTCTTGAAGTTCCAAAACTAATGTACTCTTTTTCACCAAAAGTCTAAAACCATTATCCCATCAATGCAAAGTTTTGTGTTATCTATCAGGGAACGGTATATTTCAATATCTGCATGATTAGGAATTAAGGGCCACAACCATAAACTCACAGAACCGTGCATCCCAGTTTTCCATTCTTGCCAATATAGTAATAATGATTAATTCATCCAATCATCATAAAAAGATCTTTATTTATTATTTTATTTCTTCCAACTAACAGAACACAAATAATAAAACTGACCTGCACAACAGGACTCCAATGTTTCCCATTTGGTAGTGCTTCAAGCTTTTTGTTATGTAACTACGAAGAATTTAGGGAAAAAAATGAAACTCATAGTCTAACTCCAGAAACAAAGACAATCACAAACGAAAATCAAAATCGACTATAACCACCAAGAGAATGGAAGCTTGAGGAAAGTAGCAGTTTTTGAACCCAAAATTGTTGGCCACATTACCAAGCTCTGCATCAAACATCTCATTTGCATGGAAGTAACCCGCTAGAACCAGACCTTGAGCACCAAAATACTCCTCTATCTGTTTGAAGAAAGTAAAAAACACATTATATACGGAACAGCTCACACTAAACTTAATCTAATACAAGAGAAGATATTGAAATAAGAAATGGAAAAACACATTATATACAATCATTTTGGATATGAAAGTCATAAAATTACCAATTATTCTCAATTGCAACATATATAAGTTGTTTTGATGTTCTAAATGTAAAGATAGATGCAGAGTTGTTTTGATGTTCTAAATGTAAAGATAGATGCAGAAATTGTGTTTTTGGGTTGTAAACATAAACATACCATGCTGAGGGAGCAGGGGTGTAAATGAACCGAGGCGGCTTCTCGAGAAAAGTTTGAAAAACTTCGGCTCGAATGGGCCAAAATGAAATGTGCAGGAATGATGAGCCAATAAATTTGTATCCAATTGAACTAATAAAGTTACCTTTTGAACTTGGAGAGATTCCAATAAAGAGGAGCATAAAGTACTGCATCATTTTCACAATGGGAGCATTTACAATCTGTGATTTTGCATGTTGTAGCTCTTGGTCAACTGCTGAATTCCATATTGATCTCTATAAACAATTGGAAAATAGAAAGAAAAGTTTAAGGAGCTTCTATATAAACCTTATCCTCGGAAACAACTAGGAGCAGAAGTTTCACATATACCATTAAAGTAAGAGTAGACCAACTCTAAAGCAGTAAGCCGTTCATCTCAGAAACTGAAATCACCCCTGAGATTGGCGATTTAGGCATTTTATTGGACTCGAAATTGGTGGTCACAGAAGAATTTTTATTCAATTTGGCGATATAATTTTGCAGTTGGCCTGATTTTCCATGATGGTCCGAGTTGGACATTGAATCTTTATCCACGGAAGATATGTTACAATCAATAATTGCAACAGGAGTTCTAATAACAGACTCCTCACTCCTTGGAAACATTATGTTAGGTGAAGAATTTTCTGGTGGTAAGACAGGCACAATGGAGGCAATTCGTCCAGTATTTTCGGAAAAGAAAATGGAATCCATACTTACATGTGCAGCAACTCCTCGAGTTCATAATTACAACTTAAATGTGATGAGTAAACAAAATATGAAGCACAAATGCATTAGCAGCAGAAAATTAGAAAGTTCAACAAAGTTAATAACCCATTTTTTCAGCTCATCATTAAGTATTGTATTTTTGTAGTGAAAGTTAGTACCCCATCAACTCATGTTTCAGTTCAACAAATGCTATTTAAATAAAAGATATATTTTGACAAAATATATCTACCGTTCATTGTTTGGCTATAACTAAAAACTTTGAGCCATAACTTTTTACTCGGGTGTCCCATGGATATGGATACAAAGCAAATTACGCTTATGAATAAATGCATTGAAATCATAAATCATAGGCTTCATATACATGGAAAAACGAAAGATAGGTGGGCATAAGAAACAAAAGATTGTTTTGGCGAGATTATTTTACACGTCTTGTGTGCGAAATTATTAAAAACGAGAACCTGTTAATTGCAACAGAAATTCCAGAAGCGTGAGATAGATGCTTGTCTTGTCGCCCATTAATCTTAAATCGCATGGTTGATCCACTGGAGGGAGGAGATAAGAAGGAAGCAGGTAGCTCTTCGCTAGAGAGAGGAGATGAAAAGGACGATGCGGTTCTGGTTTTGTCCTGCCGAACCAGTATTGTGAAAATAGCGAAATTGAAAAAAGAAAGGATAGTAGAAAGCGGAATAAAATGAAAAACGCAGTTGTTGGCCGTCGATCCGTTGACTAAATAAAAGGCCTATTGCAAAAACGATATCTCCATTTCATGCTGGTGGAGTATCAATTGAAAGGGTTAATATAGTATATGCCGAATCAGATAAACTCCACAGTTATCAATTTGGCTGCAACTAAAAACTTTGCAAGGCCGTAACTTTTAACTCAGATGTCCGATTGGGGTAATTTTTTTTTTTTTTTTAACTCCTTCAACTTGTCGAAGGAGTCTTGCTGCCGTTTTGACCCTAAAATCATTTTATTGTATCTAAAAATTGACATTTTTTTATTTCTTCAGACTTTTGGTTTGATTTTGTCAAGCTTGAAGCTATTTTCTCGAAACTATAATTGCATGTTATATTCTCCACATAAAAAAGTATGGGCATGTGGACCAATTAGAAATTAATTAGGTAGCTATGATGTAATCATAATATGACCCGTTCATAATTATTATTATGTAATTAAATTTCTCTCGGGTGATATCATTCACGATCCGTTCAAATAATATTATTTTAAAATTCAAAATTTTAAAGCGTTGCAGCTCTCGATCCAGCAAAGTAATTCTAAGAGAATGAATAGAGAGGGTTCCTGACGAACTTTTAGGATGGTAAGCTAGCTAGAATAGTAGAATGCGGGACACATGAATGAATCAGATCATATATCGAAAATGAGATAACTTCATATTAAATGTGCTCGCTTAATAGAAATTCTAGAATAAATGACCTACTGGGAAGTTCTCATCTGGTTCGAGACACAAGATTGATGATTGCAAAACTTTGAGACTAAAATCGGGCTTCTCTATGAATGACATACATTTATTTATTTATGCTTTTAATGCACTTTATTTTAAATATTGTCGTGCATTATTAATATGCTTATACATCAATAAATTGACATTCATGTAAAACATTAATTTTAATTTTTAATTAGACCTAAACTCTTGATTCATATGCAATGAAGCTAAAAATTTAATTTTCAAACCCAATGATTCGAGACCAGTGCATTTTATTCATTGTGTTACACTAAATGAGTCAATCACGGGTTTTCACTTTATATTTTTTCTGAAAATAAAAAAAAAATTAATATGGCAACTTTAATACATTACACACAGTCAAAGTATTTTAAAGAGTCAATCCGACATCACTTAAGCGCTAAATTGAGCCATAAAATTCACAAACTATTAAACAGACCAACAAATTAGTCCAACATGACAAATTAACAAGACAAAGGAACCGTAGGAGAGTTCCTCCCAATTTCCACAATGAATTGACCAATGGACCCATCTTGTTAGACTCCGTTCTTCAAATCTGTCCCATGGCGCTCGGGATGAGGCTCACAATAAATAGCTCTAAACCTTATTTCTAATTCCCTTTAATGTCGTTGCTACACTTAATCAGATCTAAAACTCAATACTCTCATTTTTAAGATCAGTTAAAATATTTTCATTAGTTTTTGCAATAAACTACATCTATTTGATGAAATTTCTGAAAGAGAAATTTTAGTTTGAGTTTTTTCTTTCTCTGTTTGAATTAGACGGCTTTCTTTTAAGGGCTCTGCCTTTGTCCAATTGTGTAAGCTTATTGGTTAACTTCAACTAAAGTTCAATTTTTTTTTTTTTTTTCTCTGTGCAAGTAACGGTTTATATAGTGATAAATGAAAATTATCTATTTTGATCGATTGGATGGTTTTTAATTTGTTTATGCATCGGCTTTTTTAAAATGGCGAGTGAGATGGGTTCAGTTAAACAATTCGGAAAATATTTTTTAAAAGTTTTTCATTTAAAATTTTAAATGTTAATTTTAACCAATGATTTTATAGGGCATTAACATGTGTATCTCTGTGAGTTTATTAACAAAATTTAATGACATTTTTTTATTGCTAAATCAAACTTTAAAATTAAAACCCATAAACCAAGCAAACTCCATGATTTGGATCAAATCAGACTCAAATCGTACCTAATTTGGACCAAATCAGCTACTGATCTAAGGATTTCGCCAGAAACCAAAATTTTCCTAATAATCAAAATTCCCCTCCTTCCCGATTGCACCGACCCAGCCCCTCCATCTGCGATTTCCGGTCACCGCTCGGTCCGGCCATCGCCGACTCCTCCTCCCGCCGTTTCTCTCTCTCCGTTTTCGTTCCGTTTCTGGTGAGCGCAAAATCACAGACGAAGCTGCGACTTCATCCCGATCGAGACAGTCGCGTCTCCGGCCTTCCTTCGTCTTTCCGGCGACTCCAGCTCGACCGGTTGATTTCGACTTCCCTCTCGTGGCAGCTCGCTCGATTTCTCTCCCTCCCTTCCTGTTCCGGCTGGCACAGCAATCAGGAGAAGCTGCGACTGTGGTTGCGATCGGGACAGTCCCGTTACCCATTTTCTTTGCAATTTCCGCCGAGCGCAGCCAAGGACCGGCCAGGCTAGACCTCCCACCTGTCCCTGATTCCTCTCCGCCCACTCTCTTCTGTTTCCGGTAAATTTAGTGGCGGCAGTAGCTAGCTCGAGGGGGAGGCTGTGACTACCGATCGTTCTAACCAGGAAATTTCGATTTTCGCGTGTGTTGCGGCTGGGTAAGCAAATTTCCAACCTTCTTCAGTCTAGTTTATAAACTCCTTGATCAGAGATGGTGGATTTGGATCATGAATTTACTATTGCAGAAATTAGACCCTAACTCCTAGTGTTCATGCATATTTTTACTAGGAAAATTTGATTTTCTAATTCAGTATTGAATTAATACTTAATTCAATGGATAAGTTGGCATGAACAAAAGAGGTTTTAGTTTAAAAATAGCTATAGTGTGAATATAGCAGCAAACAGTATTGTTAGTTACTTGAGCTATTGTTGAACTATATACCAAATGAAGTCGTAAATCAAATTCATAATGCGATACGAATTATTTTGAACATAGTATATAAGTTTAAGTTAAGGAAAACCTATTATTTTGGTAAGCAACCGCTATTGCGAATAATTGGTTATTACTTGATAGCATTATTTTTGCTAAGTAAACAATTCAATCATAGATCGCTTCAGCTATATCAAGGAATGGTATTTTATGTCAAGACGGAGAAAGATTCATGAAACTTTAGTTGGAATGTGTTTAAGTTGTGAATTGGTTACTTAGAAGATGTATTTATTAAATTGTAATTTTAATTCAAGCGTTTATTCTTAGTGAGTAGACTAGAATCTTAATGAATGTTTAAATATGTTGTTTATACCTTAAGCAAAGAATGATGGATAATATTGTTGTAACAAGTTTGAAGGTTACTTTAGGTTGAAAAGTTGATGGTTTAACGTAGACATTGTTATTTTGGATGAAGGGAAGGAAATAAATTCACTTGATTGCCCAATGGATGGGTTGTGAGAGTAATGATTGATGTGTATATAAAAATTGTTAATATTTGAGCAGGTAGATAGTCCTATTTTTAGGGGAGATGCTATCAAAATTTCAACAGAATTTAGGCTAGTAACGTGTAATGATTAAGTATATAGGCTTAATTAAGTATACACTCTTCGACCTAATTCATTTTTAAGTAAAGTTCTTTATTCAATTCAGCCTTTCCTTTGTATTTGTATTTAATCTAGATCGTCCAAGCTCATCTACTGCTCCTTTCAGTCAATTAGCTCTCCTTCTCTCTTTTATTACTGTGAATAATAATAAATAGTGAATATCATCATTAACATACATATATCATTTACTTTATAAAGAATTATATTAATGTTAACTTAGTAATTATTTTTATGTTATTATATTATTGTTAATATATCATTATATTTATGTAATTATGTCTTTATGATTGCATATTAATTGATAATTTGACGCATTGTGTTGAATAAATTGTTTGATTATTTGTGTTGTGATATTGTCATGCCTTGTTGGTAGACAAATGGAAAAATTCGTAGGGTCAGTTTGACATTGCTGTTCCTCTTCCACATGCTATGATACTCCAATGTTTTATGTCAAACTCAGCCAAGTAATGCTCCCTCTTTTTATGTTGTGCACCATAATGATCCACATTGGGGGCAACCTTTATCACATTGAACACCAGAAAAGGTCAATCAATATATCACAGTAAATGAATATCACAGAGAGAGAGAGAGAGAGAGAGAGAGAGAGAGAGAAACCTAGTGCAAACCCTCTGTTATTTTTAGTGTCTTTTGAGCTGGAGGTCAAGCACAGACTCATATGCACAATTTTAAATATCACCTTTAGGTAGCATCCTTTTTGGACATCTAGTTAGGTACTCTCTCTTTTCTCTTGCTATTGATTGCCTTCAGGTTCATGCAGTGGGGTCTGTGTGTGTGTGTGTGTGTGTGTGTGTGTGTGTGTGAGAGAGAGAGAGAGAGAGAGAGAGAGAGAGAGAGAGAGTAAATATGAATATATATACCAAGTGCAAGCCCTCTGTTATTTGTAGTATCTTTTGAGCTGTGAGAGAGAGAGAGAGGGAGAGAGTAAATATGAATAGATATTCCAAGTGCAAGCCCTCTGTTATTTGTAGTATCTTTTGAGCAGGAGGTCTATAAGCACAGACACGTATGCACAATTTTAAATATCACCTTAGGTAGCATCCCTTTTTGGACATCTAGTTAAGTACTCACTCTTTTCTCTTGCTATTGATTTCCTTCAGGTTCATGCAGTGGTGTTATTTTATAACTATTACCACTGCAACCACCATAAGAATCTAGAACATAAATTCATGTTTGTGAGTTTTTGATTAACATATGTATTTTACACAAGTATTCTTGATTTTCTTTAATAATGAAATTAAGCCCCAATTTTTAAGTTCATGCATCTTTAAACCTAATTGAAATGATGTTGAGCTCATGATATGTTGGCTCAGTTCCAATCCAATTTCCATGATATTCAGTCTTCTTCACATACAAGGTTCCTCCATTCTCATAATTTTCTCTGTTTATGTTTTTTGTCATATTAATATTTACTGTATAATATTTGATATTGTATTAAGAGATTCCCAAATTGTAGTGCTTATTACTTTAAGGATTTGGTTTCCATAAAACGTATTGGCTGCAATTACATTTCTTTCAGATCCTGATTATCATATTGGGAGGTATATTATGCAAGTTGTTACTTCAAAATGAATTCTCTGATGTTGTCCGTTTATTATGATATGAGTGGTTTCTTGCATTAAAAATATCAATTGATGAGTCATTTGTCACAATTTCTTCTCATCAAATCAATATGTTAATTCAGGCCACTTACTATCCAAATTAACTAGTCTTTTCATTTTGATTTTCAGTTGACACTAAAACTAAAGCCAACCTGTAATTCTTGTTTCTATTCCACAGTTTCAGTCTCAGTTAAAAAAGCAGTTAAAGTCTGATTAGGCTAGCAAATAATCTTATGCAAGCCACCCAACTTGGGTATATTACCCTGGTAATATATGCTGGGTTCTTAAAAATTAGAATGATTCATGGATGAAAGAGTAACTGCTTAGAGAAGCTTTGTATTGAATATTTTTCTTTTTCTTTTTTCCTTTTTCTTCTCTTATGTATTTTAAATTTTGCATATGTTTCTTTGTTTGCTTTTAGAAGAATATGCAAAGAAGTTAAATAGCAAGCGAAGAAGTTAATTTCTCTCCTTTTTCTTCTCTTATGCATTTGAAATTCATGTTCTAATATTTTTGCGGACACAAGCACATTACTATCCAATGGAATAACAACACCACTATATTCACTCTTCTTTTCGTTCCAGCCCGGAGAGGAACACACTGACACTTCTCTTTTAGCTTAATTAAAATGTTTCTTTTCCACAGCCATAAAGGTTTCTTCTCTCTCATATTTTGTTGTTTTCTTTCAGTTTATCACTGTATCTGAAAGCTTTGCATGCCCTATTATCTTCAATTTATTGTATTACTATTAATTTTTATACAGATGATTTGCTTGTATCCATGTTGCCTTTCCCTTGGTCCAAATTTATTGCATTGGGAACTGCATATAAAGTTCACATAGATGTTTATGTATTCTTTTTTTTTTCTTTACATTTTGATACTCTCGATTGTTATTTGTTTGGCTTTTGGGAAGATATGAGAAGTAACCTGAGTTCAAAAGAAAATGTGATTTAAGCACTTGCCTCCATTCTATTTAAATCCTAACTTCGTCCCTGTACCTAATAGTTAAGTTGTAAATATTTGGTAAAGATTTTAATTAGCAGGTGATAACCGATGAAAGTCCTAATGAACAGTTGATTCTGTCAGCTGCATTTTGAAGATATTTTTTATATCAATTGCTATCTAATTTGTGTTTATATTACATTTTGAAAGTAATTACTAATAAAATCATATATTTTTCAAACTAATATTTTTTGTCATTTTGTTTATAAATAATCATAAAATGATAAATTTATTGTAAATATCATTTTAAAAATTTAATTAGTATTTTTATTTATATAACATGTTGAAATAAAAAAGAATATATTCACATTAGAAATTAAAAATATACATTTTTTTTATCCCTTTAATGGTTATGTTACATTTTAGTAGCAACCGCTGCAAAAATTTATCAAATACCAACAATCCGCTATTAACTATCAACTGATCTCAGCAAATGAACAGCTAAAAACAACAGGCTAAACTAAATTTAACAAAGACAGGATAGAAAATAGTGAAGGCACGCACATGCCACGTGATGTCAATAGTATATCCTAGAGTATGATTTAATTGTGATTCTATAAAAATATAAATAGTACTTGTTTTTGTTTTCTTTTTTTTTTTTTTTTTTTTTTGGCCCATGACCGTGTTCATCTCTTGATGTTGGATTTGAGCAGTGAAATCTGAGTGGGGGATTGTATGAGGGGAAGATGGTATTGATGGATCTGGAAAATGATTTTGATTTGAGAACCTATTTTTGATAGGTTTGCATATGGCTAAGTGAATTTGAAAATTGAATTTTGATAATAGCTTTGTTTTCGGTTTGATTCAAAAGAAATCCTTTGATAAGTGCCTTTTCTGGTTTGATGCTAATATTAAACTCTGTTAGACTTTGATTCAATATAAAATTAAGGCTGAGTTTTATTTTATACACTTGTCAAGTTGAACACTGCCAAGGGTGATTAAGTCAGTGGTGAAGAATGCCTTGGTAGATCTTTTCTTTTTCTTTTTTTTTTTTTTTCTCTGGAAACTCAATTGATTATTTTATCTCATTTTCCATTATATCTATTCAAAAACAAGAATTCGGTGTGAGATAAGACTGCCCGAGTAGATCCAATTTGAGGGAAGAAATGGGTCTATCTTCTCTCTGTTCCTTATAATGCATGGTGTGCTTGAAGTAGCATTCATAAGAAGCTTGCAAAAGCATAGACATCATATGCCTTATATGAGTTTATAAGTAGCTCTATTGTTACGCCCTTTCTTTCTTCTCTTGCTAACTCTTGGATCCTCGTGATATTGCGTGTTAGGTACTGTATATATTTGTCATTGGAAAGTTATTTGAAAGGGTCATGAGATTCTCATGTTGGGTGTTTCGAACCTGTGATTATTGAGACAAATGGAACTCTATTGACCTGAACATCTTGTTATTTGAAACTTTGAACGAAGGACTAACAGAATTCTATTGGTTATTGAAGGGAGTTCAATGTGGTGCCATGACTAATTGCTAATATATTGGTTGTATTTAATATTTATTTAATCGTCAATTTATTTGTTGCATATTATTTTACCACTTGATTCATTTTTAGGAGTAGGTCTCTATTAGTGCACCTGCATTTGTTGAGAGAGTAAGTTGCATGCACTTGCATTGTATGTTGAGCAGTTGTAGGTTTCCTCTTCTCTTTCAAAGGTTTCTAGATCTCATTATCATCCCATTTAATTTTCTTGAAATCTTGGTTCTGTTTTTCTACAAATCGCTCCTTTTGTTATATTCTCTTCAGAATCAGCCCATTTGTCAGGGCTAAATTTTTTTACATGATTGTTTCCTTGATAATAATTAAGAAGGTATGTGGTGTTTTCAATGTTGATATTTCATTAGTTATCTGTCTTTGTATTATAATCGAATATTAGTCAATCCAAAATGCAACTTAATTGTCGTCTTCTAAACAATTTACATATTCTTATTCATGTAATGATTCTCTTTGATTTTTATCTTTCATTAGTGGTAACAGAAGTAGAGGAAATAAGTGAATGAAATGGCTCAGGACAATGGCATAGCAGAAACCAAAAAGAATGGGCCTGGTGTAAATGTTGAAAAAAAGCGCAAGGGCTTTTTGTCTCGTATCTGGAATGGCATTTTTAGAATTCACAATGATGATTTAGAGAAGAGATTGCAGAACATATCTAAGCAAGAAGCTGCCATTTTAGCTAGAAAGAAGAAGCGATCGCTTACCTGGCGAAAGATGACTAGGCATCTGATTATTTTCTCTGTCATTGTTGAGGTTCTTTTCTTTTCCCACCTGACACGATGATATTTTCTCTATTCTTGGAGTCCCAGTGGCAATGCATTCTTCCATGTGCATCCTTATGTTGCTATACTGGTAAACTACATATTAAAACACTTGTGCACACCCTTTTATATGGTGGACCACCTAATGACAGATTCACCTGTGAGGTTTTACGTCCAGAAGACAAATGGTTTCATGTTTGACTTGCGGAGACTTGCTAATAACTAGTCCTGAATTTGTGGGAACAATGTGGTGAAGTTGACATCTTGCCATTTGCTATCACAATCTTCTGTTACAAACTTCCCTTATCATAATTGTTCTATAAACCAGGTAATTGCAGTAGGTTATGCTATCATGACAACAAGATCAATGGATATGAACTGGAAGATGAGAGCATTTCGAGTTTTGCCAATGTTTCTTTTGCCTGGTTTATCATCTCTTGCTTATTCAACATTTTTGAGTTTCATAAGGATGTGTAAGTGTCTCAAACTTACAGCAAATTGATTTCTTGAAGCCTTTCATGTTCATTTAGATTCTGGAGTTCCCTTTTCTTTATGTTTTAAAAGTATGTGAACTTGCTTTTTCAATTAATTTTAGTCTCAAAAGTTTGTAGATGTAACAATCCAACAGTGGGTGCCAAGTGCAATATGATAAGCTGAATCAGGTGTAAGTAAAACTAAAATCTTTAACTTGGATGCTAGATGTGTACGTTTACTAGCATATGCAATACAAGCTAGAAGTTCATTTCAACAAATGACTTGGACCAAAACAGAAATTTTAACATGTGATATATTTTATTTGAAAATACAGCAGCAAGGCTTTAGATGTAGGACTTTTTATGTGTACTTGCCTCTATCTGGATTTCATAAATATAGTTTGATATGTCAATACTGCAAAGTTTTGACCCCTATACTGTACGTGTCATGTAGGGTTGGCATATTGTTGATTCTTAAGTTCATGGTCATGCAGGTGATCGCAAGGATCAGAAAACTCTAGAAAGGTTGCAGGCTGAAAGGCAAGCGAAAATTGATGAACTCAAAGAGAAGACAAATTACTACACTACGCAGCAACTCATTCAGGTAAATAATGAAATGGCCATATTGTCATGCAGTAACTCTTGTTTTCCATACAACTACCTTTGAATGTTTGGTCTTTTTCCTTTCTAATCCTTTTTTGTATAAATGTATCCATGTTTGCGTGTGTGGTGTAAAATATGAGGCATTGGCATAGATGCATTTAGCAGGCATTTTGTGCAGTTTGGAGTGTATGCATAGATACATTTTATGTCTATGTTAGTTTTTGAATTGGCAAATGATTAAATGGTATTTGTATGTTAATTTTTATGAAGTGATGAGAGGTAGTTTCTGATCTAGCCAAGTAACTTAACTGCCTATTTTTCCTTCTAATTTTTTTTGTTTTTGACAATTAGGTTTATTTTTACATTGGAAATTGGAACATAAGGAGACATGTAATGGAGGAAAATATTATCTACTGTTATAGCTGAAGTTATTGGCTATTCTATGGGTTAAATAAGTTTGCAATTGGCATCTCATTTGAATGAGTCGTGGATGTTCTTTGATGTTCTATTAGAACTGTGTTTTCATCAAATTGTGCCTTAGCCTTTTAGGTGGGCATTAGGATACCTAGTAGTTGCTAGGATTCTTACCTGTGTTCACTAAGTTTTTATGTTACCTCTTGACACTTGATGTAAACATCTCTTTGCTTCAATAATCTTTCACTATGAACATGTTCTTTTGACTATGAAGAATGCATCCACAATGAGGATTCCCTTATATTGTTGAGGTCCTGTATCTGAGCTATGTTCATTTCACATTATCACATTTGTTCTCTTATTTTATCCAATCACAAGTTGGTGCACAAAATCCTACTTTTTCTTCCCATAAATTTTGGCAACTGGAATTTGCAAACTCTATCAGGAGTCCCTAAATTTTTATCCTCATAACTTGTATTAAATTATTATAGCAAATAACGTTTGGCATTATAGGCTTGGTTTTAAAATTTCCCTTACAAAAATTTTTTCTACAGAAAGTATTTCAAAATTTTTTCCAAATGCTTGCATTAATTTGATCAGAGCAGATACTGGAAACAAATCATTCTAGTTTGGGACTAAGGCTTCTTGTTGTTGTTCTAATTTTACTTGGTTTAAACCATTTTTAGAGATATGATCCTGATCCAGCAGCAAAGGCAGCAGCTGCAACTGTGCTTGCATCCAAGTTGGGTGCAGATTCTGGCCTAAAAGTGTATGTGGGTGGAGATGAAGCTAAGCTTAACATTCCAACAGGGAAGAGTAAGGATGTTGAGTTTGCACAAGCAAGCGGCCTTAGAAATAGAAAGCAAGTGGACGCTAGATCTAGCAGTGCAGGAAGTTCTCCAGTATGCCATTCTAATGAAGAAATGCTATTTTCTGGACAATGCGATAATCAACTTGTTGTTCAACATCACAATCCAGAGTCTTCACTGGTGCGTGATGGAGGGTGGGTTGCTCGATTAGCAGCATTACTTGTAGGCGAGGATCCTACACAATCTTATGCATTGATATGTGGCAACTGCCATATGCACAATGGTAGGGGACTGCGATTTACACTTCTCTATTTATTAATTCATGGGGATAGAAAATATTACCCTTCCATTATTGATTTACTATTTGCAAAATTGTATCACGAATCCTAGCATCCCCATTTCCATTACGCAACAAAGCATGCATACGTGGGCACATGTATCTGCATACCACTAACTTTTTGTGTTTAGTGCTGAAGGCTTGTGGCTTGATTTTGTTTCCTACAGGCCTTGCCAGGAAGGAGGATTTCCCATATATTACTTACTTCTGCCCACACTGTCATGCCCTGAATCAACCAAAACAATCAGAAGAGAAAGTTGGTGGCAATGTTGAAGCCGTCAACAATGCCAGTAACCCCCCAATTGACAGCATTCTACAAAGTAACAGCCCTGCCAGAGCCGATTCAAAAAAATGATGAAGTAGCTGAAACGCCAGCATCATGAGAGTTCGCTGCTTAAGAGTTGCCGTATATGATTACAGGTGATAAGTTGGACCTTGTTCTGCCTTTCATCAGATCTTTGATTGCCTTTTTGAGTGCTGGAATGGTAATATTGTGTATGCTTGGTAGTTGGTGCTTTTTGTACTTTATGATGTATAATTATATCATGGCTCAATTATAATAGTGGAAATTGCATCTGCTCCTTATTCTTAGCTTACGGCTGAAGGCCCTTTAGGTTGTTTATGTTAGAACACGTTCTTCATTTCTTATACATATTTATGTTACAGAAAGCTTCAAAAATGAATGAAATGATGATATTCAGCTTTTTAAATGATTTGATTTCTTATGACAACGATATTGATAAGAGTAATTGTTTGAAAATTAGAGCGATGAATAAAGGAAATGGTTGCAATGAATAAGAGCAATTGTTTAATCCAGTCGCCTACGATATTGTCTGGATGATTGCAGTTGAATAACTCTAATAAAGAAATGAACACCGCAAGGTGATTAGTCCGTGGACAAAGAAGCTACTGGTGATTTTGGATTTTATGAAAATTTGTCAATCAAGAGTTCCGGGTGAAAAGTCCAATGTATCCCTTTGCTCTATAAAATCCTGAAACGAAGCTTACTTTACTCCTTGGTCTATAAAACCCTGCAACTAGACGTACTTAGGGACTGATATCTTCTACGCGTCTAATTTTGAATTGTACACGTAATATATATATTCATCCCCAAAATTCATGCCACTCAAAAAAATTGACAATTTTGATATGATGTTTCTATGTTTATTGCTTGGCATAGTATTTTTAGAACACACATTTGGTCCATTAACCTATAGGATGCAACAATATCTAGCTCAAGCAATTATGTGGTTAAGTTTCTCGTACCCCAAAGGTATATACATCTCTTTGGTCTAAAAAGCTCTACAAGCAAGCTTGCTCTGGACCTGATGTGCGTCTAATGGACAGCTCGTATAGGGTCTTTTGCAAGATAGTATGGGATCTTTTTGGACTACAGAATATTTTTATCTTGTCTAATAGATGCCTCATTTGGAATTGCATGTATGAATTCATCCCAAAAAAGCAGTTTTGACTCAATTATTTTACATGACAATTTAAGACTACAATAGTTGGCCCATTGACCAGTAGAACCTAATGATATGAACTTAGCCATTTCATATGGGAGCTTCCAAGCGAAATACAAAAAGATACACCTCTTTAGTCATATAATTAGTCAACAAATTACCAACAAACATCAATTATAAATTAACTACAATTCTTTTTCTAAGGGCATAAAACTCAAAAAATTTCAATTCACGAAATTGAAAAGAAATTTAGATAAATTGAACACAAATCTTATTCAGGAAGTTTAAAATTTAATTGTTTATTATTGATTATTTGGTTAATTTTGTTGTTTTTTTTAATATTTTCATTAAAATAGTACATATTTTCTGATGAAATTATACAATTTTGTATTTACATGGTTCATTGAATAAAAATTGTATGTATAAACAAATGATCCATCTGAACATGCTTTTGGCGCTCAATTCAATCACATCCTAAAACCATTCATCTAAAACCTAAAAAACCAATCTCATAATAATCAACATAAAAACAATGCACATTAACAAAATGACAAGCTTCATTACTAATTCACAATCAAATATAAAATTACAGAACCAATACCTCAATTATAGCTCACTGTATTTGACGGCAACGTTTGAGCATAAACTATAAACAACGTTCTTCAAATAAATGAAATAAACAACTTAAGGTGCAAGAACGAGACTGCATCCTCAGATATGAGTTATAGTTAACTGATATTCACCTGTGACGGAATTTAGGACGAACAGCAATTACGCCTGGCTTTACTTCATCGAAGTGATATCTATCAAACATTTTTATTTTGTTAATGATTAGTGAAAAGAAATACTGCAACATCATTCTTCAATCCCATAAGAAATATTAAAAATATCTGTCATTGCCTATCAGCTAATCTATCAAGGGGCACACTTTAAAAATAAATAAATGCACGTAAAAATTTTTTTTAAAAAAAAAATGCAGAGCAAAATATTTCACCTGTTTTCAGTAAGGAAACTTCTCACAGCTGCTGGGAGTGAAGCGTGACCCCTGCTGTGGTTGCCTATACCTAGAGAGGGAAAAAGCAGTAAATAAGTGCTACTTTCTCACATCCCCAACTTCTAAATTGGTGATACACTGCAAATTAATTTCTGAAAATGCAACACAAATCGCATCATGAAACACAGTTCATCCTACCATTATGATAAATTTGCATGAGAAAAAATTTATAATCCATGACAAGGAACTAAAAGACAGTGGCAGTAATCTATTTCACATATTACCTCAAAAAAGAGAGCTCTTTGCTATTTCATGTTACAAATGCTTTTCTCAGTTGTTTTGCAAAACACAGATAGAATTCATTCACTACAGCTCCTGGCAATTATAATTGATGGTACAACCACCTCTTAGTTTGCTATGACCCAGAAAAAGCAAGAAAAATAGTCCCACTACAAAACTCGCGTGAAACCCATCCCCGTGTCCTAGGAGTAGAGACTGCTACAGGAATAAGGACTATTACTGCAATAACAAGGATTATTAGAAATGAAACAATTGCTAGGAGGCTAAACCTACCAAAAAACTCTGAACTTTGTGTTTTATAACAATTCAACCCAAATGCAACTTAATCCCTTAGACACCTCAATTTCAACTTTTTGTCACAATTGCATCGCCAATTTAAAATTGGTCAAATTTAGTTAATACAATATACTAAATGTGGGTCTCACAGCATATTTGACTTAGTTTAACTCTCGGGAACGAGTTGGCTAAATTATATAATATAATTCAAAACTTTCCAGGCTGTAAACAATTGCATTGCAATTGTAACTTGCATGAATCCCTGTGCATTGTAACTTGCAAGTTGCATCTAACCTGTGAGCTTAACAATAAGGCTTAACTCCAGAAATTATGAGGACAAATATTTCATGCATATACATTGAGAGCCGTGAATGAAGAAAAATACCTGTTATGACTTGTAATGATGCCGATCTCTTTGGAAATTCTGTCTGTTGTTTATCTAAGTTTTCCACACCCATGCCACTCAAGGGCTCAAGTGATGAATGTACAGTCCCAATTTTTGTATTGGCTCTACTTGGAGATACCAGCCGATTAAGCTGGATCTCAATTTTTTCCAGACGTTCTTGTAAGGCTTGAACAGCCTCTACGGTGTGAAGACCATGCAAGTCCAATTTCCATGGATTCTTTTCACTATTTCTTATACTTAAAATTTCCTTGGCTGCCTTAGCATTGAGTATTTCAGCATCCAACCATTCATTACGAGCCTTTGATGACAACTGGTGGGCAGAAAAATGATCCCCTCTCATAAAGGCATTAGTAGCTGCCCTGGAATTCTTAGATGCCAACCTGTTGGATACATGATCTGAGAATTCTTCATACACTAATATTTCCTCATCAATTATCAAAGTAACATTTGTCAATTTGGCAACCATTACAAGCAATCTGAACCATGAACAATTTAGTGACCTTTCTTTTGTACCAAAAGTCACCTTCTACTGTATATATTCAAAATGTAATATATATATATATATAAACATATAAGAGAAAATTTACCGAAACTAATAGCTTGACTGAATTTTCATTTATCTTTTGCTTATGCTACTAAAGATGGCAGATGTATTCATGCAACTCAATAATCATAATAAAGTTTGGTCACAGTATCCCTTAGGAAAAGTAACACTTGATGAGACAATAATACAGCTTGAAAATTGAAATGATCCAGATAATGCAAACACATTGCTGAGAGGAGGGAAAAAAAAAAAGAAACAAACATGCAGGATACGGACCTCATCATCCTTAGTGCATCTCTTCGTTGGCTCAAGTAAACATCATGCTCTTCCCACTCAGGCTCAACAGGTAAGGATCTCAAATGCGCTAGAATCAGTTGCATGTTTGCAACCGCATCCTCGGAAAGCCTCTGCTCAGAAGCAGCACAGGCACCCTCCTTCAATTCTTTGGGATTACCTTTGAAAGCATCCTCGAGAATAGAGCTCAGATCAGCTATATCTGCAGCAAGATCTGAGGTCTTTCCTAAAAAAACACTCTCATCTTCACCTTTGTCGCTTTGATGAAAACCACAACAATTAGTTCTACCATTCTGCTCAGAGCTGTCACTAGAAACCATCTCTTTTAATAAAGTTGTGGCCTTTTCGATATCATTATTAGCTGCGGCCATGACATCCTGAATCAAACTCTTGTCAAACCAACTAGAACAGAATGCAAAATCAGGATTGTTAGACTCAACTAGACCAGAATCATTAACTACTGTCAATTTATTGACATTAACATTATCAGTTAAGGAAGTAAAATCAGCAGAAGAGAAAGATGTTGAAGAATAAACGTTATTGGTGGGCAAATTTCCACAGGGACGAAGAGCGGTGGTTGGCAGGGGAGGAAAAGAATCGTTGCTATTGAGCTGATGATGAAGAAGACCTTGTTTTTGACGCTGCTTGAGGTCAAAGGCAGCCCAACCAGGAGACTTGCCTCTCGACCGCGACTTTTTGACATAGAAAGAGTTCATTTTGTTTTAGAGCATGCTTGAACAGCAACACCTGGAATTGTACAGGTGATTACAACCAGGTAAAAAGATGTAAACTTTCATTCAACAACTACCAAAAAAGATTGTAAACATAACACAGACAACCATAGAAAAGCTACAGAAAAATTAAATTAAGTGACCGCTAAATACTTAACCAGCAACAAAAATTAATAAAAAAAAAAAAAAAAAAAAAAAAAAAAAAAAAACCTCGATTGAAGCTATTCAGGAAGATAAACGCGTAACCAAGGCGTCAATCGATCCAAGGGCCGAGATGGAATGGAAAATATATCAGAATAAAATTCTAAATTGGATACTGCCGAAGACTTTTTCGATGGCAAAGGGATTCTGCATCTCATATCCATAAATCCTGCAATTTCTTTCTTTTCTGAGGAGAGGGTACCGACAATGAGAAAGAGGGAGAGGGAGAATGGAATTAAATTAAATAAAGAAAAGCCTGCGGCTGAGATGGGAAGGAAAAAAAAGACAAAGGTGGTTGTCCCACTTGCTCTACACTCCAGTCAACCAATTTTTTTCTTTTTGGTAAAAGTTCTAACAACCTTTCATTTCGTCGGTTCTTGTAACCGGAAATGCCAGTTTGGAACCGCGGGAACCAGAACTAAACTGTCTAGAAAAAAGAACCAAATCAGAACCGGAATTGGAAAGTTGTGGTTCGGTTCTGATTCTAGTTTCAACTTTTTTTTTTTCTTTTTCTTTGGGAATTGTAAACCATCAATTTGATGAGAATTTTGGAAGTTTTATAGAACCATTACAACCCACGATTCCACTTGTTCAAACCGGGGATTTCTAAAATTTTTGAATTTCTCCATTTAAAAGCTACCGGTCGAGGTTCCATCTGATCCAACAAATCTGTTTCAAAAATTTTTATTAAAAACCGCAAAACAATTATAAATGGCTATAAAATGACTACATTTAAAAATATTTATGGAAATTTTAAATTTTTTTTAATTTATTATAAATACTCTATCATTTTCATTTATCATCAAATCAATTATTTTTCTCTATTCTCCAGACCCGTGAGCTCTTCAATTTATAATTATTTGCAAATTATTCTTAAATAATCTCTCAAATCTCTAATTATTCTATTTAATTTTTTCTAATTAATATTTTCAATTTGCATATGATTATTCTATAATGGCAAATAGAAGAAAATTCAAGTTCCGCAAAAGATAAAAAAAAAATATTAGAGAAATAAAAAATCCAATATCATCTATACATATGAATAATATGTTCGATTTTGACAAAAATTCAATTGAAAATATGGATTTTTCAACTCAAAGAATTTGAATTTCATCGTGCGGACAACTCATAAACTTCCAAGTACAGATCTTCTAACTCTTTCTTACTACAATATTCTAAAAAAATAAAAAATAAAAAGTTAAAATGATTTATGTTAAACATTCTTTTTTAGTTTCGGTGAAAAATGGATTTTATTGTCAAAATGCTTTAAAATTCTTGTGCTAAACGAGTACCTAAAAATACTCTAAAATCTTTAAAAGAGTTTTTTTATTATAAATATTTATATACAAGACATTAATAATAATATTTACTATTATGTTAAATATTTATTTTTAACTTAAATATTCTAATCATTTCAAAATCCAATATTCAAGTTAATATATTATAAATTCACTTATTACCAACGTCATATATTCTTTTAAATTAAGAATATATAATAAACTAAAATAATGTAACATAACTTATTAGCTTAAATTTCGTTAAAACTTATTTTTCTTAAGAGGGTTCAGATACACTTAAGAGAAAATGAAGTAAATGAGATATCAGAAATAAAATCATAGAAGCTTTATATGCTAATAGAATTAGAGGAGCAATCCAGAGCCCAAATATATACAGATAATCATAGAGACATCCAGAACCCAAATTTATACATAATAACTTTTATTTGCCAACAAAAATCATAAGGACATCTAAAGCCTAATAGAATCAGATAGAGCACATCTGCTCTAACAGAAGATATCCAAAACCTAATATATAATCATAGCTTATATTATATTAAAATGGCATCGAAGCCGAGCATGCTCATCTTATAGAATAAATCAGATTATACAATAGATTTCTACTAAGTATAATAGAGCCCCAAAATTTATCATTTTTACTTCTTATTCTTTCCTTATTTTACTTACAGATATCATAAAATATTAATAATATATCATTTGATAATGATATTCAAATCCAATCAGTATTAAAATATTTAAATAGTATCACATTGAATAGCATTCCATTTCACAAGCACTTTTAAAAATATTCAATCAAAGCCATCATTTAAACAATAGATATAAATGGCCAACATTCTTACTTTCATATAAATAGATTTTTAATATAATAATAAAAATTATTTAAAAAATAGTATATATATATATATATATATTAACTAGACCCAGTTTAACCGAACCTGCACACCCGAATTAAAACAAAGTGGGTATACGATGGATGTTAATTTTTGTCGGTGGATCAAGTACGGATATTATAAAATCCAACTCAAACTTGTTCCATAATCAGGCATGACCACAATTTGATTTCAATCCAGTTAAAATCAGTATTAAATTGTGGCCAATGGTTCCTAATTTTAAACCATAATTGAAATCATATACTTAAGGTTTGGTTTTCGTTCTTCATTTTTTGAAACAAGAATCGATGATTTTGGTTTAAAGTTAGTGATTTCGATTTGAAACCATAAAAAAAATATTCTTATCCCTTTTTAGAAATAAATGAATTTTTCATAAAATTTCAAGGAATTCATTTTGAAATCTAAATTTTTGTGTTTGGATTGAAAATAAATATAAAATTTGATTCTATAAATTCAATTATGTGCAATTGAGTATAACTAGAATAAATTCTATCAAAATAAATGGAACTGCGAAATGAATTTCATAAAAATCAACAGATAGTTAACTAATCAAACAGAGTAAATAAATAAATACACCAAGCTAAACCAACATTATCACTTACTATCATTGTCACCAAATAACAAAAGGAAGGTCAAAGTTTCGTGCAGCGTTGAAAGCAACAAAGGTTGGAACTTGTCCTTGTTGTATATAAATTGTCAAAACGGGTAATTCAGTTCGCCCGACTTAGCCCGTGCAAACTCAATTCCAAAATGGACCAAACAAAAAAAGTTCGTTAAAAATGAGTCTCTAATATTCAAAGTTGACTTGGCATGGACATATCCGTTTTAACAATGCTAGCTGAACAGAAAATATAATGTATTTACAATTTTTGTAATAATGCTCGGATTACAACCTTTTACGAATAACATTTAAAATAAATAAACATTTTTTCACCTTTTCAACATATACCAATTAATTTGCAATAATAATAATAATAATAAGTCAGAAGATAAAACAATATAAAGAAAGCTTAAACCATCTATATATATAATATATGTATATAAAGCGGGCCTAATGGGCCCGTCCGGCTTTGCCGCACATTTTGATAAAATATAGATCGGGTACAAAAAGCGTGTTTTGAAAAAGCGCATCAGTTCTTTTGTTCTGATAAAAAAGTTAGGGGGGATTGCAGACTGTTAGTGGGCTTTGGCCCATTTTGACAATGCTAGTTGTCTACCCGAAAAGCGTGAAATTGGCAAATCTGAGAAGGATTTGCAAGATATTTACGGAATTATAGAGTTAGAGATTATAATTCATTGTGGGGAAGGGAAATGCGGAACACAAAGGGGTCATATTATACTATTATTCTGTTTTATCTTTTTTTATACACAACTCTTTTTTATTTTTGAACTTTGATTTATTTTTTATTTTTATATTTTGATAAAAAACAAACTATGAAAATTTTTATTTTGCATAAATTTGAGACGAATGGTTCCATATTTGTATATATAAAATAAATAGAATAATATATGTAATTGATTAATAATTAACAATTAATTAATTAGATTGAAATGTGAGTGTTTTTATTTATATAAATTTTATGATTTATATTTTAATGAAGAAAACAAGTTATTATATTGCATATTTAAATATCCTGATTTTAATTTTAAAATTTTAACATTTAAAAATAAATCAAAAATCAAAATTTACAATATAAAAAATCAAAAATTAAATTTTAATAAATAAAACTGAGTAAAATTAATTAATTAAATAGCTTTAGTACAAAGCTCAAGTTAAAACCCATTTAGTCAAACCCAAAATATTTTTAAACCAAACTTAGCCCAAACGGAGTTCTGGAGGAACTAAGAAAACCCATGAAAACAAATTAAAAAATCATGCTGAACCGACCTAAACCAAGGAGAAGAACTAATTAGAAAACACAAAAACCTCATCTCCTCTTCTTCTTCACGCTGCAGCGAGCGCAGCTACTCCCCGTCGACCAGCAACTATTTCCGATTGTTTCATGTTCAAAGAACGGTGATAGAACCATCCAAGTTGATCGCTCCTCCTTCACTTCCATTTGCAGTATCGGTAAAGCCCTTTCCCTCTCCTCATCGTGTGATATAGTCGCTCCTTCACACCTGTGTCAGTTTTCTTCCATCCCTGGCGACTGAGCGGCCAAAATCCAGCTAGGAAGCCACGTATTCGAAGGACTCAGCCTTCTCTCCGTGCTGCTGGCCCGTTTTTTCTGACCTGTGGCTTATTCTTCTTCGACAAAGAGAGAGATCGTGACTGTCATCTCATCGCCAACCGACAGTGAATTTTTCCGATTGGTTCATGTGATTTGGTGAGTATTTCCGGCCCTCTCCACCTAGCATTACGAGTTCCCTTAGTTAATCTGACGATTAAAGCCTTGAGTCATGAATTTGGATAGCTAAGGTTTATAATCTTTTGTTCATGTGCAAAATTGAGGTTTTATTTCCAAATTAATTCTATTAAATGAATTCTTCTAAGGTAATGAATGGGGTAATGTCTTTATTGTAAATTTTAGTCATGAAATTAAATATCCTGTAATATGGCAGCAGCTGGTTTAGCTATTTTGGTTGAGTTCTTGATATGATATGAAGAAATTGATGCCTTTATTGCTAGTTTTGGCGAAAACTTGGAATTTTGTTAAAAATGGCAGCAACTATACTGGGTAATCTATGGTTTTTAGTTGAATCAAGCTAGGGATTGTTACATTCTCATGTTGATTATGAACTCCGAGGTGTCTTCTTGCTTGGTAAGAAAGTAAATCCTAGAACCTCGAGGCTGAGATCTTAGAAAGTTGGCCTCCTATATAGAAAAGGACTAGGAAGCTATATAACATTAGTTAAATATGACTAAGATGGAAAATATGGAGTTGTTCAGTATATGTGAATGATAGACTTGGACTTAGTTAGAAATTATAATTGTTAGTCTAGATTTATGTTTTGTGTATAAAAATACACACACACCCACACACACATATATATGCATGTGATTTTTGTTAAGTTACAGATGATCATGATGAGTTAATTATATAAAAATGTTAAATATAAGGATTAAGGTAAATACAAGGATGTATGTGTATAAAATGAATAGTACAAGTTTAAGAATTTATTGTGAACTTATATGGATATAAAGTATATCTTTTATTTAGCATGTGGCATTAGAAATAAAGATTTGACAAGGGTTCTGATAACGGTTACAATCCCAGTGGTTATATAAAGATGTGAATAGTTGACACAAATTTGAACTATTTGAAATTCTACTTGTATGTGTAGGTAGGAGGTAAAAATAGTTAAGTTTAAGAACTGTTGTGAACTTATACTGGGTTGAACTAAGAATTAAACATACAATTTGTAATTATTATTGTTGAAATGAGAAGTTATTGATAGTGATGTCTATATTGATTAGAGGAAGGGATATTAATTGATTCCCAATGGATAGACTGTGTAGGTTTGATTGATAAATCTTTAATATTTGATGCTTGTTAAATAGGTAGATAGTCCAGTTTTACGGGAGGATTTGCCGAAATTTCGGCAACATCTTAGAGACATTAACTAAATTTAGAAATTAGAACTCTTTAATGTAAATATAGATCTATATAATGATAAATATTCCTTTGAATAATGCTCATGGATTGAATATTTATAAAGGAATTCTACATTTATGGTTCATTTGTTCAAACATAAAGTCGGTTTTTGGATTGAGGCTTCTAAATTGTTAAAGAAACTTCCAATTTTTTTTTACTATAATTTTTTAAAATAAATTTAAAGAATTTGCAGTAAATTGGTTTAGTTTTTTTTCAATAGTAATATTTATTATTATTATTATTATTATTTATTCAAGCTACAAACCCAAAAAAGAATTTTAAAAAGTTTGAAATTAAATTATCTAATTTTGGTTCAAAACCGGAACAAAATCGAAACTGACAGTTTCAAACTGCCTTACAAACCATAAAAGCGATTCAGTTTCGGTTCAATCTTTTCTATAACTAAAACCGGAACCGAGGCCATGCCTATCCATGATCATCTCTAGTCCTTATTCTCTCTCATTATTCTCACACATAATGTAAACCCTGATACACCCCCCAACATTGACACCAACCTCTCATGACTCTTCTAACTCTATCAAATTCCATCATACCTAAAATTACCGAATATAAAGTTGCAAACTTATGTTGCTTCAGGTTTGCAAACACAAATAAGAAATTCATCAGTTATTTTTTTTTTGTCTTTTTTTCCCTTTCTCAAAGCATGTGTAACTGTCTAACCAAAATCTCTAATTTTTGTCCTTTTTAACTGTCTTATTCTATTGCAAAGTGCTTTTTCCCCTCCAATTTTCATCTTTGTTACCCCCCCTTAATTTTAGTATAAATATGTTTGTTTCATCATCTAATCTGATACTTTAAATTGCCTTTTTCTGGTTCCTCTATCAGTTTATCAGTTGTTATTGTATTTTTACTTGTTTCTCTTGCGAATTTACCTATTGCTTGTCACCTTTTGAATCAAGGAGGTGGCAGTGCAATTATGGGCATTGACGAGACAACAGTAACTTTGGAACCTGAGCAGAGCAGTGGTGGGGGATTATATGTTCCTGGGAAGGAAAGAGTTGAATTCAGAGCTCCTCCGAAGAAGTCCCTCTTAGGTACAATCTTTATCATAGTGTAATTTTTTTTTCATGTTTTCTGATTACTTGTTATGAGTGGTATGCTGCATCTTTACTTAGATCGTACCCTTATATGTTTTTTTGAAATTTTAGCCCCCTCCTTTTAAATATTGTC
This sequence comes from Jatropha podagrica, assembly GCA_947857235.1. Classification (NCBI taxonomy): domain Eukaryota; kingdom Viridiplantae; phylum Streptophyta; class Magnoliopsida; order Malpighiales; family Euphorbiaceae; genus Jatropha; species Jatropha podagrica. The sequence continues at coordinate 42,602 of CANUEP010128894.1, read as the reverse complement.
AAGCTCATCATCATAATTGCAATTTGTTTAGTAACTAATATGGATGAGTTAACAGGTTTAGACGTCCTTGCAATTGCAAAACGAGAAGGATCTGATGCAAATGGTGTGTTCAAGATCCCAAGAGAAAGAGTTACGTCTATCGCAGCATCTGTTGATGACTCAGAACTTGAATCTTCTGGAATAGATGATGTAGGGGCCAGTGAATCTAATGGAATTAGCAATCATTTAACTCGAAGATATCGTGAAACAGCTGGTCATGAGATTTCTAGTAGAGGTACTTTCATCCCCAAGATCTCTTTGAGAATCAACTTTAGTTGCACTAAGTAAATAGATTATATTCTAGTTAATATTTTCTCTATTGGTTTTGGTTTTTCATTTGTATGATATGATGTGATGGACTTGTCCATGACTGTAACTACCAAGTGTAATTGTCATTTTATTAAACAACTTTACCCTTGGTTTTGTGTATTTTTACTCGTTTTAAATTTAGGCAATTGTTAAGCCACATTACTACCTTCTAAGAAAAATTGTGTAGGTTTTAGTGTTGATTTTTGCGAAGTCGCATCTATCATGCACGCTTTTTACTGGCAAACTACATAAATCGCATTCTTATGTTGAGCAGGTTTTTTCAGTTGTTTAATTTTCGTTCTTTTTTTTCTAATACGATTAATATGTGTGTTTATAGGTGTGCTCTGTCTGGTTTTACGTTCATTCAAGGTCTATTGAGGCACACACCCATGTGCTTTAATTCTTGAAAGATGTTTACACTAGTGTTCCCCCTCCTATTTGTCTATCAAACAAAGCTTCAATATTTTTTTAACTGATTTTCAATCGTGAATTGCAGAAAGTACTGTTACTCGTGGAGCAACAACTAGTGCTACGCATGGGAGTCACTGCACGAGAGAAAATAGGTCATCAGATGTAAGTTAACTCTTGATTTTACCACTGGTGATCTTTGTTGTTGAGTCGAAAACTATAGAACTACTAGTGAAGTTATCTTCTAGAAAATTCAATTAGAATCATGATGTTGCCAAATCATGAATTGTTGATTTTTTTTTTATGGATGTCAATGATTTGCTAGCAGCTGTCATGTGAATTAAGCTAAAGTTAAATGCTAAAATAGCTCTCGTTTTCATTTTCTTTTTCCTGTTCAATCTCTTTCAAAAAAAAAAAAAAAAGAAGAAAAAAAAAAGAGAGAAATAGCTCTTGGTTGGTAGAGTTGTAAAAAAGTTGGTAATAGGGGTGACAGTATGGAAATCAAAAGGTTTACTTTCTATTCGCAATATAACAGAGGGCAAGAGACAATACATAGTAATTTTGTTCTCAATAAATTATTTGTTCATGGACTTTAAACAATGCGAAAAACAATTGAAAATCTTCCAGAACTCACAATGAAAATAGGTTGTGTTATAATTTGGTATTTAGGCCCTTTTGAGTAAGGTCTTCAATGGCCTGTAACTGTTCCTTGTCATCAATATGCTTTGGTGCATGTTTGATAGTATATAGAAATGCTTTTGCTTCATCATATAAGTTTTTGGCATGCTTTTTTCTTAATATGATTTTATAGCTTCTCAAACTGCTAATTTAGAAATTGAAATACGATGAGTTGAAGGCCAAGACATTATGGTTAAATTCTGGATTAAATTGAAAGCTATATAATATTGACAATTAGTGTTTATAAAAGGGTGGGACTGACAAGGAAAACTAAATGAGAAGAGGGGTTTTGGGAGGTCTGTTTGGTAGAATTAAAGATGGAGGACAGCTTGGAGGACCAGTCCACATCATCTTAAGGATTTGGATTCCCAAATAAACTAAAAGAAATAGCATAGTCCCAACCTGACGAGGATTTGAAATTAAGACTTAAAGTAAGTATGAAGACTCATAAAGAAATAGGGACAGGTTTTGCAACGAAAGCTCGAAATTACAAAATTGCCCCTAATTTTGAATTAATGGACCTGCGACCAACAGCTAATTTGATGCAGAACGAGTAGCAGAAAAATTTATGAAGCATTTGGGGCGTTAAAAGGCCAAGAAAAAATCCAAGTAGTCTGATGTTTTCTTATTTAGGGCAGGATTTCGTTTTCCTATGTTGAACAGGTTTTGTTTTTCTTTTCCTATTCTGTTTAGGATTCTCATTCATTTATTAGTATTAGTTAAGGTTTCCGTATTAGTTTGGGATCCTCATTATTTTAGGATTTAAAGGCCATAAATGCCCCTTAGTTTCTGTGCTTTAGAGCAGACTTTGTTTAGTTCAGCTCCAATATAATTGCCAGTTCTCAGAGTTATCCTAAGTTTCTGCACTTAACTTGTTAAAAATTATTGTGGTATAATTCTTGTTTTCTTCAACGCTTATCTTGCTGCGTCATAATTTATTTAAATATAACCAAAAATAAAACTCTAAAATAACTAGGAGGTAGTCCATAATTTTCCGAATAAACCCTGGGTTAAATCTGGACCATATATGCTTGAGTTTATGAATTTGAATTCTCGTATGTTCCTGTTTTGCATCAGAAATGGATATGGGGTTTCATACATTCTTTTAGATGTAGATATGTAAGGTTCAGGGGAAAAAAGTTCTCCCAGTCTTTGTGCATGATAAAATGGCAAAGCGCTTTTTTGGGAAACAGTTTCTAAAGTTATTTGCTGTTTGCAACAGTCCAATCCTTTCAACCTTCTATTTTGTTATTGGTAATAAAACTATAATATAGTGTCAAAATGATCAGAAGTCTCATTCTTTAAGGGCGATAAAGAGATCATCTAGCTAAATTCTGTGTTTCATGAGCCATTTGACAAGGAAATTTTTGTTTCTGTGCTGTGCATTTCCCATGTTTTGTCTTCAGAACTAGTGAAAATTCCCCTTCAACTTTTCTGATGATTTGTCTTACTTGCACCAAACATGGAACAGATCTTTTTGCCTTGTCTTGCATGTGCTATTAGTTTTTGTCATGTTCAATATTTGTGAGCTTGAAATATTGCTCAACCTACAAAGATAAAGTTTTACTTTCTTACGTATACAACCTTTTGGCTATTGATGTCTTTTCTACTGGCAATTTGGCATCTTGGTTACACAGTGTGCTCAAATGTCGGGGATGTTTGTAAACCGCTGTTAACAGATATATGCATGTTGATTGCAGAGAACAAGATCAAAAGTTCAGAATTAAGCAAAGATTCTGAAGTTAACACTATTCTTATTACTGTAGCAGTCACTATTCAGGGTTGTTTTTGTTTTATTTAGGTTTAGAGTAGTCAAGTCCATTTTCAACTAGGGTTTACACAATTCTTTATTCTAGTAGTATCATATGCTCTAGAAAGGATTTAGGGTGGTATAGGCAGAATCGTGGTATTATATTTTGGTCAATCTGATTACATTTTGACATTCAAATTTATTGATCTTCTTTATCACTTCGTCTTCTAGTATTATTAGCAAGTATGTCAGCAAAGTTTATCCGCTTGTAATTTTATATTTTGTATGTGATTTTTAGTAAGTTGCACTTTCTGAATCTACACTTTCTGAATTGAAGGATAAGACTAGAACTATTAGTAGCTCCTCCAGTATCCAATCTAGGGGTCCCAAGGGTGGGATAGAGGACCTCAAAAGCATCAGAAAAGATTTTAGGGATGACTCCAGAAGAGAAAGCAGGAAGGTAAGTTACAGACATACTGTTGATCGTGAAGAGCGGAGTCATGGAAGGGAAGCATGTGATTCGTATGAAAGAGAACATAATAGAGATTATGGCAGAAAAAGGGGTAGATATGAAGGTCCAAGTCGAACACCAGGTACAAGTCACATTGTCTTGGTATCTTGTATGCCTTTTGCTTAACACAAAAGAAAAAGGGACAATGAAACATGAAATGTGGAAAAATAAATAGATAATCGGCATGATGCATTAGCTGAAGTTTCTGTTGCTCTATCTATAAAATTTTTACTTGTTAACTTCCTTTCTGATATATATGCATGTGTGTCTCAAGTGTATGATGAAATTTGGATGTCCAGTTGTTTTTATGGAAACATCTAATTATAATATGTTGTTATGGATTGTCAATGAAGCCTTCTAGCCCATCTGCACCCTCTACACTTTGACTCCTCCAACACCAATACCTGCTGTATTGGTGTGTTGGGTGGGGGACATAATCACGGGCTTCTACCGTTTTAGTGTTGGAGTCCAGAATAAAAACACTTAAGGGGAGAATCATCGCAAGATTCTAGCATTTAGAATTGTGAACTTGCATTTAAATTTTATTGATACGTTCTAGTATCAAATTATATGTATCTTGCAGGCAGATCTGACTGGGATGACGGGAGATGGGATTGGGAAGAAACACCTTATCGGGATAGTCACTCTAATACCAACCAACGGTATCATTCTTCACCATCTCCTATGTTCGTTGGGGCCTCGCCTGATGCGCGTTTAGTGTCCCCATGGTTAGGTGGCCATACACCTTCCTCTGTTGGTATGTTGTGATGTTTCTTATGTGATTGAAACTTCTACGCCCTTTCTCTTCGTAATTTTGGAGTAGTATATAACTTTTGGAAATGTACAGGTTCTACTGCTTCTCCATGGGATAACATTGCTCCTTCTCCAGTTCCAATACGGGCCTCTGGATCTTCAGCTAAGTCTTCAAGTTTTCGACATGTTGTGAGGTCCCATCGACATTCTTTCTCCTCTGCAAGTTCACGATCATTGGAGGTAAATATTTTTTATGCATGCTGTTCTTTGTTTTATGAAGTTACATGTTCAAATTTCTTCTGCGCATTAGATGACTACCATGCACTTTCTTACTTGATTGATTGCTTGTGCAGGATGAAGAAGCGGATAAACCTTATTCATCTGAAGAAAACAATCTTGAGATTACTGAAAGTATGCGCATAGAGATGGAGTATAATGCTGATCGAGCATGGTAATTTGTTTCTTAAATTAGACTACGATTGCCAAAATTAGCTTCAGTTTTTCTTCATTGGTGCCCTAAGAAGAAATCCTAAAATGCAAAAATCCATGAATGTCAATGTATAATTTTCGTTTCTTTGGTTTTGCTTCATCCCTTTGTCTGTATCTCTAGACATGTTCATTCTTTTTGAATTGCATTCTGGATATTAGTTATTACTACATGTGAAATTGGAGCATTCTTCATTTATTTGGTATCGGATAATCCAGAAGGGATGACTGATGACTCTCAAGTAGTATTCTCCTTGGTTGTTGATATATATATATATATATATATATATATATATATATATATTCACACACATACACTAACATTTCTGCTAACTGGGGTTTCATCATATAGGTATGACAGAGAAGAAGGTAACACAATGTTTGATGGTGATAGCTCATCATTTTTCCTAGGGGATGAAGCCTCATTCCAGAAAAAAGAGGCAGAATTGGCCAAAAGACTGGTATGTTTAAAATCCGTGGAAAATATTTTCTGTATCTTTATCTGTCTTTTACCTCTTGTTTGGTATAAATGAATTCCACAAAGTTTTGTGAAATTCAATTGAATTTCAATTTTCTCATGTTTGGTATATATAAAAAAAAACTTTCATTTCAATTCCATGGACTCAATTCTAGAGATGGAACATAATTAAACTAATTTCCTTTAAATTGATGGAATTTCAAATAAATTCCGCAAAGTTTATACAAATTAAGTTTTGGACAAAAAAAATCCCGCCCTTAATTCACATCTCCTATCTCCTTTTACTCTTTCCTTCTCTCTCTCTCTCTCTCTCTCTCTCTCTCTCTCTCTCTCTCTGCTTTTTATTTCTTTCTCTAACGTATTTTTTTTTTCTCTCTATCTTTCTATAGGGTATTCTTGATAACTATCACATTTTTTGAATTCTAGATATATTTAAATCATACATTTTGTGTAACTCAATCTAATTCCATATCTCATGTTTACCAGACCAGACATGAAATTAGATAGAGTTCATTTGTAAATGAACTCTACGTTTTAGATTCATTTATACCAGATATGGCCTTAGTGTTAATTGGCATACATTGCTGACATGTTGGCAGATGGATACTATATGTAAGGGACTATTAGCACACATTTTTATTTTGTTGCCTATCTAATTAAACTTGTATGCCTTCTGGTGTTTCAAATTGATCATAATGTTTTTTATTACATATTTGAATCAAGAAATTGTTTATCCATTAGAAGGTTTTACATGTTTAAGCAGGTAATTAAATGAGTTAAAAGGGTTTGACATATGGTAATTGAAAATCTTAAAGGTTCAGAATTCTCAGATGTCGTGATTAGATATGAAATATTACAATTGTTAAGTTATTTATGCCTGCATCTTTTTCCTTTTTTAATACATGTGTGGAATGTTCAACTTCACATAAATCTGACCTCACAAATGCATGAAGTGGATATGAGAATCATTCATTTGTTCTTGCGTAATGATTTTATGGCATCATGACACCTTTTATACAGGTTCGAAAAGATGGCACTAGAATGTCACTTGCGCAAAGCAAGAGGTTGTCTCAGCTGACTGCTGATAATGCCCAGTGGGAGGACAGACAGCTATTGAGATCTGGTGCTGTTAGGGGTACTGAAGTGCAGGCTGATTTTGATGATGAGGAAGAACGAAAAGTAATCCTTCTCGTGCATGGTAAGAGAACGTTAGGATAAGCTTTTTCAGTTGATTGGTGAAACAGAATGCAAAAAAAATTATTACACTTCCTTTTAGCTAAACCATTTGTCATTTGTTGTGATAGATACGAAACCCCCTTTTCTTGAAGGAAGAGTTGTTTTTACAAAACAAGCTGAGCCCATTATGCCCATTAAAGATCCCACCTCTGACATGGCCATTATTTCGCGGAAAGGATCTACTCTAGTGAGAGAAATTCACGAAAAGCAAAGTATGAACAAGTCACGCCAGCGTTTTTGGGAGCTCGCTGGCTCAAAACTTGGCAATATTCTTGGTGTTGAGAAGACTGCTGAGCAGGTATGGTCTCAATGGAAATTTACGTCATCTTTTTCCATTAATAGGTCTTGGTTAGTTTTTTGAGCTGGAAATTTTTGGAGAAAAATTTTAACACATAAAGATGAGAGTTTTTAACGGAACAATATTTTTCTCTTTTATGACTGTTAATACAAGAGCCTTTTTACAGAAGGCTTACACAGATTTTTCCACTTAAAATTTAAATTTTGATTAGATATAAAGCTAAGATGTTGCATCACACGATTAATAAATTTATAATGAATTCAAATAGATATTCTGGATGCTGTCACAAACAAATAAAGGTCTGCTGGTAGGTAACTTGGAGTTGTAGGACAACATTCTCCTCCTTGGAACTTTGGCTAAAAACTCTGAACTTTCATATTTTTGCAACATACTTTAAATTGAATCATCTTGTAGGTCAGCCTCTTCCCTTCATAGCACCCTCCACTACAAAAAATATCACGTTTACAAACTGCAGGACACGAGAGTCTATGTAGCACATGATAGTACCACCAGAGACATCTTTCTCTGATTTTATCTTTAACTTCAGATTTTTCCACTTAAAATTTAAATGAACTGCAAGTCTAATCAATTTTGAATTTTGATTAATATGAAACTAAGGTTACTTGCAATTTTAAACTCGCATCATAATATCTATGAAAGTAAGATTAATCCAAAGTGAGATTTTGAGATGCTATCACTTAAAAAAAATCTAATGGTAGTTGACTTGGAGTTGTAGGGCAAAATTCTAACTTCAACAGTTTTTGAAAATGTGAGGTTATTGACATCTTTCTTTTAATTCTAGATTGATGCTGATACTGCCACAGTAGGCGAAGAAGGCGAAGTGGATTTTAAGGAAGATGCCAAATTTGCTCAGCATTTAAAGAAGCAGGAGGCTGTTAGTGATTTTGCAAAGTCAAAAACCCTTGCAGAGCAACGTCAATATCTTCCCATATACTCAGTGCGCGAGGATTTATTGCAGGTTGAGGAACGCGCAAATAAGTTTATTCTGTAGTTACTCTTTCATTTGTTGCTGTTGGTTATCCCCTTCGATGTATGCATGACCAGTTTTCTCATCCTGTTTATAAATGTGCACTGGATAGGTGGTCCGTGAAAATCAGGTCATTGTTGTTGTAGGAGAAACTGGTTCAGGAAAGACAACTCAGTTGACACAGGTTTCCGCCCTCGTATTACATTTTCTCTTTTTTGTTTAACCTGCAGAAAATGATTTAGTTATTCAAGTGGAGTTATAGGCACCTCATGAAGTGGAATCTGACATTTAGATTTTGTTGACAGTATCTCCATGAGGATGGGTATACAAGAAATGGTATAGTTGGCTGCACGCAACCAAGGCGTGTGGCAGCCATGAGTGTCGCCAAAAGAGTTAGCGAGGAGATGGAAACTGAATTGGGAGATAGAGTTGGTTATGCCATTCGTTTTGAGGATGTGACTGGGCCAAACACCATAATTAAGGCAAGTGCTAATGATAATGAACTCATTAGATGTTATTTTATACTTTTTTAGAAGCCTTTGTTATTGATGATGATTGCTTAAATGTCCATATGCAACATCTAATTTATTTATTTATTTATTTTTTAGTTAAACTTCACTTTCAGTTTGCATCAATGGTTTCAAAATATTTCTAATCAAGGGCTTTTATGATAAATTAAATTAAACTTATGGTAGAAGCTCCTGTAACATGATGTGTTAGCATTTTTCTAAGAAGTTTGTAAAAGAAAAAATAAAAAATTGGAAATCTATGGGAACACAGATAGTTAGAAGGTAACAAAAAAGTGACCCTCCTGAAATGGAAGTGCTGGAAAACATTGAGAATGATTTGATAACAGTGTCTGGATTTGTGAGGACTTGGATATGTGATTTATTTTGGTATTATTCATCATTGTAATTGCAGGTTATTGAGCAATTCATGTTACTTTTCTTCATTAACATTTACTTGAGTTCTATTCTATGCTTGCAAGACAATGGCATTCTAAACTTTTATATGCTCAATTGTGCAGTATATGACAGATGGAGTGCTTTTGCGTGAAACTCTAAAAGATTCTGATCTTGACAAGTATAGGTAAGAAGTTATTGTTTATCTCAAATTTATGAGCAACTCATTTTTGCTGGATTGGAACTCTTTAGTTTAATGGTTTTGTTGCAGGGTCATAGTCATGGATGAAGCACATGAAAGATCTTTAAGCACAGATGTGCTGTTTGGGATATTGAAGAAGGTGGTTGCACAGCGTCGTGACTTCAAGCTTATAGTAACATCTGCAACTCTAAATGCTGAGAAATTTTCCAATTTCTTTGGGAGGTAACCTATTTGCCTTTTGCTGTTAAAATGAGGCAGCATTCTCGAGTCCATTTGGCTTACATAGATTTTAAATGCAAATAAAATTTTAATTTGCTGCAGTGTACCGATTTTCCACATTCCAGGGAGAACATTCCCTGTGAATACTTTGTACAGTAAAAGTCCCTGTGAAGATTATGTTGAAGCTGCAGTGAAGCAAGCTATGACCATCCACATTACCAGTGCACCAGGCGATATTCTGATATTTATGACTGGCCAAGATGAAATCGAAGCGGCTTGTTATGCCCTTGCTGAGCGCATGGAACAGCTCATCTCTTCCTCAAATAAAGCAGTACCTAAGCTCTTGATACTGCCTATATACTCCCAACTACCTGCTGATTTGCAAGCAAAAATATTCCAAAAGGCAGAAGATGGGGCCCGAAAATGCATTGTTGCCACCAACATTGCGGAAACATCATTGACAGTTGATGGAATTTTTTATGTCATTGACACAGGGTATGGTAAAATGAAAGTTTACAATCCTAGGATGGGTATGGATGCTCTCCAAGTTTTTCCTGTTAGCCGCGCTGCTGCTGATCAGCGTGCTGGACGCGCTGGTAGAACCGGACCTGGTACATGTTATAGGCTTTATACAGAAAGTGCTTACCTAAATGAAATGCTGCCAAGTCCAGTGCCAGAGATCCAGAGGACCAACCTTGGTAATGTGGTTTTGTTGCTGAAGTCCCTCAAAATTGATAACTTGTTAGATTTTGATTTCATGGACCCACCTCCACAGGATAACATCCTCAATTCAATGTATCAGTTGTGGGTCCTGGGTGCGCTTAACAATGTTGGAGGCCTAACTGATCTTGGCTGGAAAATGGTGGAGTTCCCATTAGACCCTCCACTTGCTAAGATGCTGTTGATGGGAGAACAACTGGGATGTATAAATGAGGTTTTGACAATTGTGTCGATGCTCTCAGTGCCATCAGTGTTTTTTCGCCCCAAAGATAGAGCAGAGGAAAGTGATGCTGCGAGGGAGAAATTTTTTGTTCCTGAATCTGACCACTTGACTTTGCTTAATGTTTACTTGCAATGGAAAGAGCACCAGTACAGGGGAGATTGGTGTAATGATCATTTTCTGCATGTCAAAGGATTACGGAAAGCTAGAGAAGTCAGATCCCAGCTGCTGGATATTCTCAAAACTTTGAAAATCCCGTTAACTTCTTGTGGGCATGATTGGGATGTTATAAGGAAAGCAATTTGTTCTGCATATTTCCACAATGCAGCAAGGTTAAAGGGTGTTGGGGAATATGTCAATTGCAGGAACGGAATGCCATGCCATCTTCACCCGAGTAGTGCGCTGTATGGCTTAGGTTACACTCCCGAGTATGTAGTCTATCATGAATTGATTTTGACAACGAAGGAGTACATGCAGTGTGCCACTGCGGTGGAGCCTCAGTGGCTGGCTGAGCTGGGGCCAATGTTTTTCTCTGTGAAGGAATCAGATACATCCATGTTGGAGCATAAGAAAAGGCAGAAGGAGGAAAAAACTGCAATGGAAGAGGAAATGGAAAATTTGAGGAAGGAGCAAGCAGAGGTAGAGAGGGAAAGGAAGGAAAAAGAGAGGCAAAAGAGGGCAAAGCAACAGCAGCAAGTCTCAATGCCAGGGCTGCGACAAGGCTCTTCCACTTATCTGAGATCCAAAAAGTTCGGTTTGTGAATGTCAACTAGCGCTGTCTACATCGCGTATTCGGGTTATGTAAGTGATGTAAAAGTCAGAGCACTAAATATGTTAGAGATGAATTTGTTGGTGAACTGGATAGAAAATTTAGAAAGTTGCAACTGGGTCCAAAACAACCCAAATTGACCGCCCTAACCGAGATGTATTTATCTGTTGAATGTTATTACCCACCTACTATAGCATATGCTGTTGAAGGGGGAAGAAAATCATTAGTTGATTTTTTTTTTTTTTTTTTTTTTTATGTAAATGTGTAGCACATATTGAAGTGTTTGAAAGGGCATGTCGGTTGAATAAATTTGGTGCCTTGTGTAGCGGAGACTGCGTTGTGCGTTGCAAATAAGGATATTACTTGGGTGTTGTTTGGATGGTTTTTTGCTGCGGAGGAGCGCCTAGATGTCTTCATAGTTCTTGTGGGATAGTGCTGAAAAAAAGAATATAATTCTATTGATTCAATGAATAGAGTAACAATTCAATTGATTGATTATGATATTTACAGTAGTTAATTTTTTGTATTATTAAATTAATTCATGATTTAAGGCTCAGTAACATTAATTCTGTCTTGCTACTTTATTTATGTACGTTAAAGTAAACCATTTGCGTTTGTGTAAAAATATCATACAAACTTCAAGATAGCAGCCAATGCATTTGTAAAAGCAAGACACAATACAGCTGATCAGTCTGATTTAGTTGGACTTTTTATTTATACAAGGAGTAAGAGATTTTGAGTTTTATTGTGTATCTTACAGTGTTATTTCAGTATAGAAATAAATTAATATGACTACAAAATAAGAACTCATACAAAACAATAATTAATTATAATTTATTTCACTAAAATTTCATAATTCAACTCTTTATTAATTTAACTTTTCATAACAAAATAATTTATAATTTTCGTATAAAAATTATAGATGCTTATCAAATAAAATAAATCGTTGACAATTTATTTAACTCATCAGACTAATTTTATCATTAATCAATATTTGACAAATACAAATTTTACCCAATTCACTTAAGAATTATAATCCTGATAAATGAAATTCACTTGCACAAAGCATTTGCTAATATTAATTAAATTAAAATTAAAACATAAATCTTATTTTTAACATCCCAAAGAATATGTTAATAGTCCATAAACTAATAATTCTCAAATTGGTCCAGTTAGATATATATAATATATACCAACACCATTATTATAAAATATATTAAAAAATGTATTCATTTGCATAAAATCATACTATTACATTTGCATGGTTAATAGTAATGTAAACAACTTTGGTGTATATATATATATATATATATATATATACATCAAATTCATACATTTAGCCAACAACAAAAAAAAAAGAAGGAAATTATCTAAATGGAGAACGACAAATACTCTAGAAAGGACTTAGGCGGTTCTCTTCCATTTAAGACTGTGCAGGAACATACTTCAAAGAACCTGAAAGACATGTCTGTCATATACATCCAGCCAAAATTGGAATCCGATTAAGTTTCCACCGACGACTCTCTCCAAATTCAGGTAATCGACATGAGCAAGCTTTATCGATGGCAGTGAATTCGAATTAGCTGAGCTTCACATAGCTTGTAAAATTGGGGTTCCTTTCAGGTATAAAATTAGTAAGTCGTTGAGAAAATGAAAATGGATGTTAAAGAGTTTTTTAAGCTACCATTAGAGGAAAAGATGAATTGTGCTCAGCTGCCTAATAACAAAGAAGGATACGGACAAGCTTTTGTCTCTCGAGAACAAAAGCTTGACTGGGGCGATATGCTCTTCCTTCTTCCCCGACCTCTCCCTCAAAGAAACATAAGATTTCAATAGTATATAGTTTGTATTGTTTCGTTTTGCATATTTAATATAATTAAATAAAAAGATGAGAAACCAGGGAGAAAGGACCAACTGCCCAAACAGCCCAACCAAACCAATCAAACTAAATTGCAGATAACGAGCAATGGACAATAAAAGAGCATGAGTCCAGAAAAGAAAGGCTTTCAATTGCAGCGTTCCACAGTCCAAACATGAATGCGATGATAGGGGCTTTGGAAGATCTAATCAAGGAGGAAAAAGCATATTACAAGTCAATAACGCCCTCCTGTTACCAGCAAACCTGATGGTAAAAGCCTAATAGGCCCTATGAAATTATATTTATCCCAGAAATCAATGTAAACTTCAAATTTAAGTTTTTAAATTTCAATTTGACCATTAAAACATTTTTTCTCCGATATAATTTAATTTCACCATTACCGATCCAGGCAGTGCAAAAACTCAGATAAGCCCTTCAAGAACAAAGAAAAAAGAATCACATTAATAAATAAGAATAACTCAGGCTCTAAAGGGCATCAGTTCTCCAAGGTGAAATAACATCAATGATGATTCAGTCGCAAATTACCCATTAAAAATATGAGATTCATCATTTGCCCTCAAATAACACACACTTCCCACAATTAATATTAAAAAAAGACTAACTCGCAATCAAAATCACAAAAAAAAAAAAAAGAAAAAGAAAACCCAGATTGCATACTTTTGAGGGAGGACAGCGATCAGAACCTGTCGGGATTCAAAGTAACATCACAGAATAATTAGTCAGCGGATTGACAGACTAATGAATTTTTATCGTCACCTCGCTTTTTACCCTCAAATCGAACAGAAAAAATCAAATTCCATAAGCAAAATCTAAAAGAAGTTTTAAGTCTTAGCTCAGAACTTCTTAGAGGGTTGTGTTACCATCAAAGACGGCTCAAAACAGAACTGCCTCTGGAACACAGGTATATTTTCATCATAGCAAGACCCATATCATAAAAGATAAACATTCAATTAGATCAACTAAGAAATATTGAATTTTGATTTGAAAATCAACTTAAACTTAAGAATTTAAAAGAGGGAGTAATAAGAAGCTACCGCAGCTTGCAGTTGAAGAGAAAGGGAGAAAGGTGCTATTTATAGAAACAGACGATACACAACTCTCACAAAAACCCTAATACCGCATATCACGTGATAGCACGTGATGAATAATGAATTTTATGACCCGCGTCCGCATATGAGTCACCACTCCGTTTGGTTTTTACATTATTCCTTTTTAATCTAGTGCTATGTTTCGTTTCATCCAAAGCAGTGTAATCAAATATATAATATAATAAAATATAATTAAAATTTTATTATTATATTTAATAAAATAATTGAAAAAATAGATAAAATTTAAAAAATATAATCATTATTTTATTTTTATTTATAAATAAATAATATAATTAGCACATCGGTATATTCAATTATACTATCATTAGTGCTAACGCCATCACTCTAATTCCACTGTCACCACAATTAACACTCCACCATCACTATTACCACATTATTATTAATAAATAAAAAAAATTGAATCAAAAGTTATTATATCAAGCTATTGGAAACTATTTAGACCTATAAATTAGTTGGGCTAAAAAATTAAAAAAAAAAAAATCTATTTTAACAAATAAAAGTTAAATTCCGTAAAAATTTATTTTTTCACAATTTTATACATTTTCATTGGAATAAATTAAATTACAATATAAAATTACAGTATTTAAATTTTTTTTGTGATTTTTTATTTCATTACAGTATTAATTATCTTTATTTTTATAATAATATAATGATAATTAATAATGATGTGGTGGTCGGTATAGTGATATAATTGAGAATAGGTATGAGCTTTACATAAAATTTTTTATATAATAAATATTGCATCAATTTAAATAATGAAAATTATATATGTGATTTTAATTACATTAGATTGTTGATGATAATATACCAAACATACCCCAGCTCTTAGAGTTGTTTAGAGTGAATTGTAAATGCAAATTTGAATCAATATTAAGTCCTAAACAGCAACTATGAACTACACTTGATGTTGTTATTTATATTATTTTGTGACTTAGTGTACATATTAGTATTTAAAGCTTATTAATTTTTTGTACAACTTGCATGCGTTGGATGTTGGCTATTCTTATTATATATTTATTCTTTATACTTTTTTAATTTTTTATTTATATGATATTAAAATATAAATTGTTGTTTAGATTGAATGGTTAAATTATATTACAATATATATAGTAATATTTTTTTTTTATTCTATGTCAACATATTGATTCATATAGTTTTTATTATATGTTAATTACTTTCATTTTCCTTTTAAAGAAAAATCAAATTGATTTATAAAAATTATCATATAACTTCTATTATATGTATTTATAATTAATTTACATGCTTTATTAATAACTTTTTATATGATTTCCTATAGTAAATAGATAAACAATAGAATAAGAAAAAATCAAATTAAATATTTATAAATAATAATAAATTTTTATTTTTATTTTTTTAGCTAATCAAAATCATAAAAATATTTTAAAAATTTATTAATAAAATTATATTAAGATTTGAATTATATAAAATATCAATATAATTATTAAATTTAAGATGTTTAAAAATAATAATTTTTATTTTATTTTTTGGCTATGCAAATCAGAGCACAATTTGTAATTAAAAAATTTAACCATACCCCTTTTAAATTAAATTTAAATTATCTAGAGATATTTATTTAAAATAAATTAAAAAATATAAAAATTTTCAAATGTCTTATTTACATATATTATTTAAAATAATAATATTGAAGCTAAATTATAAATTATAACAATAATAAATTATTAAGAACTCTTAAATTATTATTAATACTTCACATAATAATACAAGAAAATAAAATATAATAACACACAATAAGATAATAATAGTAAAAATTTAAAATTTTAAAATGCTTAATTATTTATATTTTATTTATCTATTAAAAAGTAAAAAAAATCCAATCAAATTACAGAAATATTATATATATTTTTTAGGTTAAAATTTTTCAATTGATTATAATTAAAATTATTTTAAGATATGTTAAATTTCACAAGAATAGTATCCATAATTTCATTATCTCCTCATTCTCACTTTTTTATATAGAGTATAGATGGATAGATAGATATAAAAGCATAGAAGTATAGAAAAGAAGTGAATCATGAGTGCTTGTTGGGTAATAACTTTTTACTTGTGTTTAGTATTTTGACTTAAGTTAAAATATTACATCTATTATTTATATTGTTCAATAAGTGATATTTATAACAATATTTAGAGTTACAAAAAAGTCGATTATGAAATATTATTCTATTTAACGTTTGATGAGAAGCTAATTAAATACTTACTCTAATTTATTTATATAAACGAAGTTTCTATTTTCGACGTTCTATTTATATAGACAAAGTTATTTAATTTGAATTATGACCAAAATGCAAGGTTCAAATTACCCTTAATTTGCTTTGTTTAGATTACTAACTTTTTTAAAAAAAAAAACAAGAAAATAGCGTACAAAATTGAAATATTGATTAAATATGATTTACTAACAAATTCATAGTTATATTATCTTTCTCTCTCTCTCTATGTTTGAAGAAATGCATGCATTTATAAATTTTTGTGGGGATATTTTATGATAAATTAATGGTGTAGAAGAATGAGCATGGGTCATATAAGTGGGAGACGAGATTATAAGGAGCACATTTAACCTGAATGCTTTTATTATGGTTATAAGTCATTAAATTGTATTCATGCAATGAAATAGCGTGCCATAACAAACATTTAATTAATGCAATATTGGAGGCAAAATAGAAAAGATTTAGTAAAAATTAGTTAAACTAATTCCTTAATCACTATGAAAAATTAATTATATCTATATAAATGAATTTTACCGAACTCATTTCATTGTTATTTGACGGGATCAGTTGAAGGTCTCATAAGTTACCAATAAAACAAAACAAACAAAAATCTTTAGTTTTTCCATTAGATTTATATATAGAAAAAGGATAAAGTAAGATTAGGTTATGAAGAGACAAGTTGCAATCCGTTGCGGTTAGCAGATTGAATATTATTATAATATTATAAATCAAAATGGTTTCAGATGGAGCAGAAGAACCATCATTTGCCTGAAAACAAAGTATTGAAGCATTACTGGCCACTTAAGGACCAATCCCTTGCTTACTATGTAGAATTATTCTGGGCCTACTTGAAAGCCAATTATCAATTAACAAAAAAATGTAGAAAAGGAATAGATTAAATTAAATAATAATAATAATAATAAAGAGAGAATGAGGAAGCAACCCTAAAAACTATGTATTGATTTTCCTGTCCTAGCAGTTTTGAATCTGTAGCCTCCACCTTGGCCAGCTTTTCCCAGGGATATCATGAATAAGCAACAGCTAATAGGAAACTTGAAGTTAACCAGAGTACAACAGAGCACACCAATAGTCACCAGTTTGCAACTAATGCTTAGTTGAATTCAGGTCAAACCCACCACCAGATATTGCCACTCAATTCACTGGAAAATGCTACTCACAGAGCAATCATCGTGAATACGCCAAATGGTCTCGCCCAGCAGGTTCGCTACTGAAAGAACAGTCAACTGAGGGAAATAGTTCTTCTCAGCCACAGGAATTGTGTTTGTAATAATCACTTCTTGAAATAGGCCACTTGACAACCTCTCAATTGCAGGAGGGCTATCAAGAAATAATTAAATAAGTAATTAATACGGACGCCAGCAACCTACACATGCACATAACGACATAGTAAATCTGTACGCTTGCTCCATTACCATTATGCAGACAGCCAAAAGTCAACATATTACCTTTCTGTCTACGAGGGAAACTGACAGTCTTAAAAACATGCATATTCGCAACAATACAAAGAAAACTTTGGCAATTTTCTAAAAGGCCAAATTTAGAACTTTAACAGGTATGAAAGCTTGCTTGAATGTTGGCACTTTCAATATAGTACTTCTGGGAAGAATTAGAGGAAGACAACAGCTGGATGTAGTAAAATTTGAACTACTAACCATGTCTGTGGACATTTTTTTATCTATAAAGCAAAACAATAACTTCTCGACAACATGGAGAGAGTTCCAATAGTGCTAGAATCTATACTCTCCAGAGGAAATTAAGAAACTGAAGAATATAAACAGGACATATTGAAACAGATAATACAGAAAGAGAAAAGCTAAATCAAATGTTATAATTTGTAATGAATTAGTACCTAAAAACAGCATGAGTGCAGCATGCATAGACTTCCCGGGCACCTTCATGGTGTAAAAGGGCAGCTCCTTTTGCAATTGTACCTACAATGCATATGCATTTTATCATTCAAAACATAATTAAGTTGCTGCTTTTGAAGCATCAAAGTCAAATGCCCCCCTGAATGTCTGTTATCTATACGAGTCATTTATCTTTCCTTTTTATATACATAACAACTCGATTGACATTTCAATTGACATGATTTGACACTCGCCTTCTTATAGATAGCGTTAGCTTTACAACTAGGCAAAGGCTTACTTCGTTATATACACAATTAGAACATTCCTATGCAATTAAAATATTCAGTCCTCTTAGGTCTTAAAAACAAATGTTACAAAAGGTAACAAAAAACTGATCAATTAGATTTTCCAAGTATTCAAAGTAAAAACCAAATAAGTCATTGGAACAACTTCCAACTGCAAACAGACATTGTCGGTGAATTTTAAGTTAGAATGGAAGCAAACCAGAGGTTACTGAGAATTTCTTCCAGCCCACTGACAAATGGGTCTAACTGCCTAAAAAAAGGATGGTGAAACAGAAATTGATAATGGTAAAAAATTCAATGAAATTGAGAAATATCAGCCATCAAATACTCGCGAAACACAACATAACAAGAAAAAAAATAGTTCTCTAGTTCCTCTGTCACCAATTTTCATGTGCTGTGAATAGATTTATGGGTTAGATACAAAAAAAATTGCCTACCAGCAGTGTCAATCATGTCATCCACCATGACTGCAACCTTTCCTTTTACATCACCAATAAGGTTCATAACCTGCAAAATTAGCATTTAACCCCATGGTTATGTCATGCAGAGGGATATATAATGGCACTGAGCTATGGCTGACAATGAGGGTACAATAGCTAAGTAGTTTCTTCCATCTTAAAGATAATTCAGCATTTGCTAATCTACAATCTACCAAAAATAAGAAAGAGTAAAAGAACAAGAAGATTAGACAATAATATTAATTAAACATCCATAAGAGGAAGCCTTAGGACCCGTTATATAAGGTGGACAAAGATTAACTAAACCGACATGTATGTAACTCCAGCACTGTCTGGCACTTCCATTCAGTAACTACACATGTCAGAAGAAAACTTAACTGTGCATATCAGGAACATAAAACAAGCATATCTAGTTGGCTGAAGCTATCTTCTGTCTCCCAAGTAATTTGGAGTTGGACTCCATTTCCTTTTTCAATGGCCGATGCTACCAGGAAACTATACTATTTCTAGCAGAGTACAGGCTAATATACAAACTTTATTGTTGGGCAAAGATGCCACTCTCAATGACTGATATACAATGGAGTCGCACAGAGAGTAAAAGCCACCATGAAATTTCAAGATTTTGTGCATTATTTGACAAAACTTGTTTTGCATAACATTCCCTTCACTATACCAATTGAAGATTTTCTAACATCCATCTGAAAATCATTGTATCAAATTCCTGAAATATAACTTGTGTTCAATGTGATGGAACATTCATAATAATAGCTGACTTTGGAGAATCAAAGTTTACCTGAGGAATGCAAGTGAACATGGGATAAGACAAATCAGGAAGGGTAAACATTGAATTTCAAAGAGCACAGACAATGGATAAGCAACAAACTCCATAATAGAGTCTTCAAAATAAGACACTTATTTAAAAACTTTGAATAGGTATCCCAGAAACAATAGTAAATTCTGATGCCAGGGGAGATTTTGTTACCTCAGCAACATTGTGTCCCTGTCGCCTTTTATCAACAATAGCTAAAGGGGCATCAGACAACTTCTTTGCAAAAGCACGTGCTCTTGCAACTCCACCAACATCAGGTGAAACCACTACCAAATCATTAGAAGAAACTGTCTTGCTTGCAAGATAATCAAGAATCACAGGCTAGAGTACCAGAAGAAGTAACAGAAATGTATTAGCAAATACAACATGGGTGAGATCATAGCCAAACAATTAAAAGAATGGAATAATTACCTGGCAGTACACATGGTCAACAGAAATATCAAAATAGCCCATGGACTGGCCTGAATGAAGATCACAGGCAAGAACGCGATTTGCACCAGCTTCTGTGATAAGATTTGCAACAAGTTTGGCTGCAATAGATTCACGACCTTCAGTCTGCAATTAAAAGAAAGTCTCCATGATAAGTTTCTAGTAGCTCTAAACAAACATGATAAAATATATATGCTTTCAGGGATCATTGCCTTGCAAACTCAAAACACAGGCATTGATATCATACCAAATATTGCCTATAATCAAGGTCATCAAACTTTTAATTGAGAGAACAGAGATGAAAATGGCATCAAACTCATCCTGAAACTAATGATTTCCTCTTTTAAAGACAAGATAACTTGGAGTACTTTAAAAGAAAAAGGGAAAGCAAATAAGAGACAGATTAACTGAAGCAATTGCCCCTCGTGCCAAATGATACCAGTTAAACAAAAGCCCACCAAGTAGTTGATTTTCCTGAAATTAATGATTTCCCCCTTTAAAGACAAGAGAACTTGGAATACTTTAAAAGAAAAAGGGAAAGCAAATAAGAGACAGATTAACTGAAGCAGTTGCCCATCCTGCCAAATGATACCAGTTAAACAACAGCCCACCAAGTAGTTGATTTTCATTACCAAGAATATTCAAGATTTCCACATTCATGTTTGTAACTTGTGATCTTTCAATATAACCAAGCCGTAAATAAAACTTACCTTTCTATCAGCCCTAGCATATCCAAAATAGGGAATCACAGCAGTGATATTCTTTGCTGATGCTCTCCTGCATGCATCTATCATGATCAAAAGCTCCATGAGATTCTCATTTGCTGAGGGGCAGGTTGGCTGCAATAGATATACATCACATCCTCTAACACTTTCTTGCAACTGGACATAAATTTCACCATCAGCAAATCGTTTTATGTTGATCTTTCCCAATTCCAGGCCCATATACCAAGCAATTTCCTGGAGATGATGGCATACTGTTAACAGACAGAAGGTTCCAATAATAACAAAAACCATATCACTTGATATGTAATTTTGTTTAACGAGTGCTCCCAAGAAGACAAAAAGAAGGAAGGATTTAAAGAGATGAGGCAGAACACTCTTAACATGCTTTCAGAAATAACATTTACCGAATGAATACCCACAAAAGAATAGGGAAGTCCAAGTTGCTCTTGCCGCAAAAATCAAAATGAATCGGACAAAGATTTAGTAATAGAGTTACTTCTTAGAACTCGCAAAAATAGTCAACCTATAAACAACCAAAATCTTGATGAATGCAAATCAATGACAATTTAACCTAAGATCGAATTCCATCTAAAATAAAGAAAAGAAGATACGACAAGAATACTTAATATCCATCAATTAAGTATAGCACTCTATCGAACCACCAATAATGTAAATTTAAAATATTTGGTACGTCAGTTATGTCATAAGGACTCTCAAATTATATTTCAAGAATCAAGTCCGCATATTAAAAAAATTTGGAAGGTTTAGAACCCACTGGTACCTGAGAAAGAGCAGGATTTGCAGAGCCAGAGAACAACTTCAGCCTCGTACTATTTCTGTTAACTGATTTCTCCATGCGGGCAGATTCCAAGAACTTGGGCAGTGTTCTTTCATTAAGAATAGGAATACGAGGCTTCCCATTCCCAACATTTACAGGCTCAGCCATATCACATTTCTGCCACACGAAATAACACTAAAATCAGTTCAAAAACAGAGTTCACAACTTTTCTTCCGTCCCATCAAAAAATAAATAACTAAATATACATTTTCTTGGCAGCCATTACCACAGCAGAATTTCACTTTTCCCCAATTTTTTTTTTTCATAAAAAGAAAAAACTCAGTTTTTAAACATAAAACGAAACAGACGACATGGAAAACCTACAACGCTCGTCTGGACGAAAATTCGAGAACGAGACTCATTGGAGGACAGCGAGACGCGAGAAGAAGAAAAGAGTGAAGACGCCAAAAACGACTGCGTTTTGAGCGATAACGACGACGCTTGCGAAGGAGACGACATCATTGTGAGTGACGCCATCTGAATTTGGATTAAGGTTCAGAGGTGGTAGTGGTGATGACGGTAGTGATAGTAGTGGTGGTTGTGATGGAGGTCGTAGTGAATTATCGCTTCTTCGCCGGTCTCCTCGGTCTTCGCTCCTTTGTAGCTTGGTATTTCGGCTAATTTGGCAAGAAAAGGTTTAAGATGCCAAAACAACTTTAAAACGACACGCAGTTTTAAATAGGTAGCAATAGCATTACGTGAATCTGGACCGGCCCTTTAGGACGAGCCTAGATAAGGCAATGTTACTGCTCCTGACAGAAAATATTTCCACATTTATTCTTCTTACGGTACTTTCTGAGACGTCATTGCCACGTGGAATATACTATACCTAATTGGGAATTGGATTCTCTTGTGTTGGTCAATGGAAATCATTTCTCGGACTACGTTGGTTTGGTTTAGCATGCGGCGGGAGCTATTGGTCAAATTCCACTCCACGTGGAAAACGTTCGCATTGGAAAATCCTCCATGTTTTATTCCTTCCCCTCCACCAAAGTGTTGGTGCGTTCCGCATGGCAGCTAATTAGCGAGCTAAATGTTATGGAATTAATTTTAAAAAATATATATTTTAATTTTTAAAAATTAATTTATATATTATATTATTAAATATTATAAAAATAATATTTAAATAAAAATATTAAAAATTATTTAAAAAATTATTGCCCAATGCGGTTGCTATTTAAAATATTCAGTGGTAAAAAAAAGATTTGGTTAATTTGATTGAACTTATTATTTCAATTAACTTAGTCTATTTGGTTGGATGAGCCAATAATCGGCTTTTAATTTTAATTAATGAATTCGAATTTGTTTGATGATCCATTATAGATCGGATAATATTAGAAAACAAATAGTAATAGTTAATTTAGTTAAAAATATCAAAAGTAATTTGGTTAATAAAATATTTCTACAAAATCAGTCAATTAATTTGATTTTTCATTTCCTTTTATTTCGATCAGTTAATATAAAAATAAATTCAATCAGTTTGATTCGATTAAATTTAAAAAGTAATTCGAGTAATAAAATTGAGTTAAAAATTTAATTCTAATTGACCAAATTGATAAAATATTCAGCTGTAAAAGCACTAATGATGGGCTCATATAGCAATTTCGGGAAAAAATATACTTAAAAGACAAATAAAGAAGAAGGAATATATCTGTTTTTCATTATTGTTGTTTGATTATGTAAAAAGAAAAAAATAAGGAGGCAAAATGGTTTTGGGTCATAAAACTGTGAATTTAACTTTTATTTAAAAAATACGATAAATAAAGGTAAATTATAATTATTTTCCTTTTTAACTTGTTTTCCAAATAAGAGAGGAAATAGCATGGCCCACATAATTTATTTTTTCCTTCATATTTTCTTTCCTTCTATATTATTTTCTTTATTATCAAACAAGTGAAGGAAAAATTTTCCTTTTTCTTTTCTCAATTTTCATTCCTCCCACATTTTTTATCAATATATATATATATATAACATAATTGCATATTTAATACACCAAATGGGATGAGAAATAGAATTTTTATTTTTCATTAATTTGTTCAGCAGCAAATAAAGTTGTGAAATTGGTAATGAAATGGAAAAAGTTTAATTATAAATTTAATATTTAAATTTTTGAAAAATTTCTATTTTAATATTTTAACAAAAAAATATTTATAATCAAAGTGTTTTAACTGATAAAATTTTATAATCGTGTCGGTCTTACATAGTTTGTCAAAAACATGCATAAGACTTGTGAAATCAACGTTTAAAATATCGTAGAACAATAAATAGCTTGACATGTCAAATAGCATAGTGTAAAATCAATGGACAAAAATGCCCTTAATAAAAGAGAAGACAGCTTTGATCGACAACTTTCAATCACTCTCATCCCAAAAAAGGGAGAAATGCTAGCGCAGTCACCAAATCCGACTTGTCAAGCTGTTCAGCGATATATTAATATCAAATGTATTCCACAAGTCTAATTCACATTTTCAACAGGATCTGATTGAAAAAGAAATTTTAAGACACTGAAATAAAAATTTTAAGAAAATTCAGAAATTAAACTTATTAAGGAATTAAGGAATTGAGATTCTTTTTTCTTTTTCCGGAAATGTAAATACTCAAGCTTGTATTATTTCGAAGAACAATAATAAAATAAAACACTTGGGATACTATCCCAAACTTGAAAGCGAGCATTGTGAATGGAAGGAAGCTCCAACCAACAAGTGAGCTCCTGCCTACGAATCCATATGATCTTAATATCATTATTAGAACTTAAAAAGCCCTACTTTAGACGTGTTTTCAGACAAAGATTTCCAATCCTGAGTTTGAGTATCGAATTTCTGCCTGTGCAAGTAAAGTTTGTTCATAATAAAATAATAATTGCGATAAAACCAAGAAAAATTGAAAATAAACTCCATAGCCTTCTCCAAATCTAAATAGCTATGCTAAAATGTTATTTTAAGTTGTTCAATTACAATTTAAACATCTATATTTATAAATCAAATTTGTCTCTAAAAATTTTCATTTCTATTTTATTAGTTACATTTAATATTTATATACATTAAGTTTTTTTATTTATGCTTAAACTTTTATAAAACAATTTTTTTTATTATTATTATTTTTTTATAAATGAAGCCATAATGTTTAACGTGGAAGAAAAATATAATGTCTATATTTATAAATAAAGTTTTTTGACTTTTAAATACTTAGTTGCCACTGAATATTATTCATGCATTGATTTTTCTGTGGATGTTTGAGCATCCTGCAAAATAGATTTTTTTTTTTTTTCCTAATAAATGAAGTAATCAATGTCTAAATTAGAAGGGGAAAAAAAACTAATGTCAAGCATTAATTTCTCAATATACTCGAAAGGAAATAAAAATTAAAAAAAAAATAGCATAATTAGATAGTTATAAGTAGATGAGAAAGCAAAAACTTGAAAAAAAGATTGCTGAAGAAAATCAATAAGAAAATAGATGCTTATCGTTTCTGTTTTCAACCTCAAAAGGTGTTCCACTTCTTGTTGCCTCAATTATTTGATTCCTTGCTATGCAGACCTTATAAGTCCCGCTACAGCTTTGAAAACGAAGAGCCAAATAGCCACAATAAAGATAAAAAATGTGCTAACACTCAGACATCAGGATTTATTTTTGGCATCTATATTATTAAAAGCATTGCACGCATTGCATAAGATGTAAATGATCTCCATAATTTAAGATTCTCTTAAGATTCCTTAACAAAAGGACTTCGAATAGGTTATGCATAAATGGGCATAAGAAGATTCTAACCATATAGATTAAAAGAAAAATAGATAATTTCCCCGTTCCAATTGGCGAGCAGACCATGGAACGGTAAGGAAAATTGGTGATGATAATCAGGACAGGGTACATTACCGATACTTATGCAGGCTGTGGTCAAGGAAAACTGTGCATGCAAGACCGAGACGGAATCTTAGCAATATATATTTAAAGCACAAGAAAAACAATCAGATCAGAAATATTTTGCTTTTGTCACGCGATGTACATCCACCTCATAGCATAACTGAGGTAGAGTTTGAAGCCTTCCTGGACACGATAACTAATGCTCAACTACTCAAGCCCTCAAATTGCTCATAAATGTTGGTCAATTTTAACTCACCTCTGGAGGTTGATTCGAGACCTTCGTTTCCTAAGGGGTGAGAAAAGAATGGAAAAAAAGAAAAGAGATGTCAATATGTGCTCTTGGCTTAAATACCACTCACCAATTATGCTATTGTGGATGAGCTATTTGTTGAAACAGCAAACGTGAGAACTTACCTGCTAATGTATAGGGTCAATCTGGCAATATTGTTTCTAATAGCATTTTTGGTGCAAAAAGTAAAGAAATTGACAATAGATTGTTCTAGGTAAAAATTTTATTTCAAAAATTTCACCTTTTTTTTTTTTTTGAGTACTAGAAGATGATGAATTTAAACATAAGTAAGTCCTGTATCGATTTAATGTCAGCCTATTCTTGCAATTTAAGCTTTTATCGTCGCTATTATACTAGATTGATCATATAAATTGAGAAAAATATTCTGTACAACTTAAATATTTTGTAGTTTTAGCCAATAATTACACCTATGAGTAATAGTAATGCCAAACATGCTAGTACCTCTACAGCGTGTCCATGAACACATGTGGGAACATTGAGAGAGTGAGGGAAAGAGAGATACCTTCTGAGGAAAATGAGTGTGAGAAGGAAAATTAAGCTGGCAGCTTTCCATGTTTTCCAGCAACTGGATTATAGTTCCCAAATGAGGTAAACTGCAAAAAGTTGCACTTAATTAAAAATAAAATAAAATAAAATAAAATAAATAGAAGTGTGAGCAAGGAATCCTAAGTTTGATCACAATTGATAGGTGCCGTAGCATCTTTTCTTTTTCTAATTTGTTTCGTCTTACTATAGAAATTCTTGTCAAGCAATAAAATGTGTCACATAACCACCAAGAGCCATTATCATGTGATAGGTTAGTATAAACCCAGAGTAGCTATATTAGTGTTATATACATAAGACAACCAAGCCTCAGTTTCAAACTAATCATAATTGGCTATAAAGATCCTTTTACCTCACTCATTTTTCTTCATGTAGTCTGGTTCATGGCATCACAGTTCACAACTTATTTAGTAGATAAATATTGGCAAGTAGGTAACTATAAAAGCTTACTGGTGCAGAAGTATTCGTAAAGCTACTAGACACTTAGGCTTTGTTGAGTTCTTGCAGTAGTCTGGTGAAATTCTCAGGTAGAGTCAATTTACCACAGGGTCATGGCCATAGACTAACCTACAGAATTTTGCCACATCAAAAAATTTATTATGTAACCATGGCTAACTATAAATTTCTGCAAATGCAGCATGTTCATTGGTTTATTAATTTTTTGGTTTTTGAAGAGATAAGCATACAAGTTGACTCAGCCAACTTCCAAAGTCCTCTAACACCTTTCATTTCACTTATCCCCAAATAAATAATTAATATTTCTTTTCAAATAGAATATTATTTTGTATTTTTCGTTGGATTACTCTATCATTAAACATGTAGACTGTCTACCTAAGAATTCATCATGAAACAATTATTTAATAACAAAAGCATTTTATTGCACATTGACCCTTGTAATTTTCATGCAGGCTATGAGTAAATAATCAATGGAATATATGAGTACAACCTCTCCAGGCCGCTTTCCATATGTGCATCCAGGGATGAAATCACCCGAGGCATCTGCTCTAATGCCTTCAATAAAATAACCAGAAAAGAAAGAAAAAGAGTAAAGATTAAATATAAGCGATAAGAAAAGTTAAGAGATATGTAACTAAATAACATATTAAACTCAGTTTTTGTGGAGACGAACTACATACTTGCCCAGTGTTCTTCATTGTGGAGGCTTTTGCTAAGAGGTTTTTTGGGAGCTTCATTAGTTGGGCCTGCAGAGGGCAAAAGTGATACAGGTTATGCATATATCCAATGATACTCTGCTAACCCTCAGCAGTGATTTATATCCCAAATACACCATCTTTGTTAATTGTAAATGAAACATAAAAAGAATATATAACATATCATCCATGTTCATTAGAAGGAAAAGAGTCAACACATTACAAAGCAGGACTGAAAGCGTACGAAGAATAAGTCAATCCAGCTCCATCAAAATCCATGGATTTGATTCTTAAATAGTCTAGAAAGAAAATAATTTATTTCACATATCCATTTAGGAACACCAGTTTCCAAGACTTAATGACAGCCAAGAAGAAACACTATGACTAAATTAAGTAAAAGCAAATCTCATTGAGAAACAAATCCATAATTATCAAGTAAAAGGGCTTCTATTGGCGCCTATGATAGGATAGATATTTGCAGCCAATTCTCCATGTTCCTTAAATCCCCTATCCATGGTATCAGACAAAATTGTTACTGTACCTTTGCACAATGCAGGACAATCATAACAGCAGAAAAATTTGGCTAATAACAATATTTCAGAAGAATGTTGACATGTAACAATTTTTAAGCCTCTGAAAAATCTAACTTGGCCAAAAAAAGAGAGAAAAATGAAACACTTCATTTCACACCAAATTAAAACAGAGTTGAGAGGGTAAATGTTTTAATTAGAAAAAGGTTTTCTTCAAAAAACAAAAGGGAAAAGGAGGTATAATCTTTGCAATATCCATATACATATATTCCTATTTGTGAACAATAAACCTCAGGAAAACAATGATAAATAAAAAATCTTACAATTTAACTTATATCTCTATCAGCAGTACCTCTCTACCGTTCCTTAGATCTGAAATCATCTTATTTAACAAGGAACAAATTGAACCACTAAACAACATAATTCAGTACAGCAACATTTTCATTCTCATAGTCAAGAAATTTAAAAACACCAATTAATATGAAGCTAACAAGTTACAAACGAGAAATTAAATAGACAAAATGTTCACAATTTAATATGTACAGAGATAGCGAGAGAGAGAGAGAGAGAGAGAGAGAGAGAGGTGCCTGCGACGCAGAGGATTGTTGCATGAGATTGAGGAGATTAGAGGTGGATTGCACAGCCTGAGAAATCTGATCAGCGACCATCGCTTTAGCCGTGTCTTCTCTGGTGCTGCGGCTTCTCGGTATCGCACTTCCGCTTCCGCCTCCACCTGATGGTGATGAGGTAGCCATAGAAGTTTATTGGCAATTCGACTATCAAAGTTCTTGATTGTTTTAACGCATTAGGATATAATTCTGGGCCAAAAGTTTGATTCAATCAAAAAAATATTCCACAAATATTGCACTGAAGCTCAACTCACCCACCATGAGCAAAAAGCAAGCAACAAAGCGGCAACTAACAGTCTAACAGAGGCTGGATAAATGATCAGAGGAATATTGGATCTGAGTACTTCGTTTTTCTTCCAATCCCAAGAATAAATTGAGAAGAGTTTGATGTTTGACAAAGGGGAAATCTCATTTTGCCCCCTGAATTTTGATACTTTCATCGGGGACAATGACAAAAAATAATGTCCATTCAGAAAACTACCCTTACAATCAAAATAGCATTAATTCTTCTGTTTCAATTTCACCCTTATTTAGATTTTTGTACTAAATTTTTTTAATTAAAAGGACAATAATTAAAGATTAATTTTATCAACTATCTTTGTTTTTTAAAACTGAGTCAAAAACTGGGATGGAGAGAGTAATTTTCAATTTAATACATAGGATTGGCATTGGGGCGCATATTTGCAAAAAAAAAATAAACCATCTAAATCTGAATCCGTTAATAATTTAACTACTCGAATCTTTTCTAAATTCATTAAGGAATAAATCAATAATGTTCAAACTCGTCTCGAATCCATTTAAAAATATCCACATACTATCCGAATCCGTTTAAATATCCATTTAATTATAAATTTATTCAATTCATAAAATCTAAATCCGCATGTGTAAATTATAGAGAAAACATTAAAATTCAACTTCAAAATAGTGAAACAACTTAACCTATAATATTCAAAATAATAAAACAAATTAACATGTAATATTCTCAATCAATCAACAATACATAGTAATATTAAAATAGAAAAAAAATTACAATTCAAACAAATATCTCAATTCTCAATAAAAAATTTGACAATCAAACATTTATTAAAATTCGATATCCATAATATTAACCTCAAACTAAAAACTGATTAAAATATAACAATACTAAACTTTTACAAATTACCATAGAGTGAGAACTAAATAAATAGAAAACATAAAAAAAGTATGTAAATAAAAAAAATTACTGAATTGAAAAGTACATCAAAACAAAACGACACTACAACAAAAATATATTTGCATAAGGTATAGACATATTTGTGTTATTGCTTTAGCTCATTTCTAGATAGATTTGTTTAAATATCTCATGGTAAAAGAAAAAAACAAGAACAAGCAAAACCTGTTAACATATTTTGCTTTCGCATTTTGCACAAAAAGCATATTCATTTTCTCATGTTTTGCTTATAAAGTTTGATATTTGTAGCTAATCTCGTTTATAATATTAAATTTTAAATTTTGAATCCTATTATTGAAAATCAAACTTTAAATAACTTTAGCAGTAGAAAAATTAACAAACCGTTTTCTGTATATGACAACTATATGCAAATAATCTCATTATCAGTATTTCTAGACAATTTTAATCATTATTAACAAACCAAACATATCAGATTTCACTTAACAAATTATAAATTTGCTTATATTCACCATCCTTTCGCCTTTTAATATGTATATTTTCAACAAATAAAGCATGCACAAGACCCATAAAAGAAAAAAGAAAACAATATGCAAATAATCTAGGTTGAACCCATAAATTAATTCAACAATTCCTCCTCTTTTGTCTGTTTATATGTGTTTATAAAAAAAAGCAAAAGAAAAAGAAAAAGGGACGAAGCAAACTGAAATAAAACTAAATCAAGAACGAACCTGGTACTTGTATGATTGAAGAACACGACTACTGCAGAGTCGATGGCCAAGAACGAAAGTAGCGGGAAGGTATAAACAAAGATCGCTGCTGTAGAAGTGTAGACAACAAACGGTGCAAGGGAGAGAGGGAGTAGAAAATTCATTTTACTTAGAGTTGAGTTTGAGGGAACTTTCTGTTTGTACGAGTAAAATGCAACCCTAACGTAATTTTATTCGTGGATTCCTTTAAACCTCCTATATTAAAACTGTCATTTTAATGGATAACTAATTAATTTATTATTATTATTATTATTATTATTTATTTAATTAAAATATTATAGTACTGTGTCAATATTATAGTAATTATTATGAAATAAGTGGATGTTTTATATGAACTATAAGTTTGTAGTCTTAATTATTGTGAACTCTATCTTCCTAATTTGTAGAAGACTTTATTAAGATTCCACTAATGTAACTATATATATGTGATTTATCATCAATAATAAGAGACTCTGGTATTCTCTCTCATATTTTGCTCTCTATTCTTTCTTTTTCTTCTCCTTAGTTTTATATTATTTATAACAGATTATCAACACGATTGTTCTACCACGATTATTTAAAAGGAGTTATGGTTTACGACAGTCAAAGTCAAGTTGCTTAAAGAGAGAATAATTTTCGTTTGATTAAAATTATCAAAGAAAGATACAATATCAAAGGTATTATAAATAAATGTCTTCATTGTTGCAAAACCTGTAAAACTATAAGTTGTTTTAATTTGCAACATTAAAGTTATTGTTATTATTATAAATATATGTTATACATTAAGTATATTATCCATGTACTGCAAATTTTTGAGAATTGATTTATTAAGATATTGTCATTATTGTATTTAAGACTATTAGCCTTTGATCTAGATTGTCAATGATATTTATATCTTGAATATGCTTTTGAAGTAGTATTATCGAGAGAAAAGTTTTAAGATATATTTTGAATTTATTTCATATTTTTTTTATCATTGAGTAAAATAAAAGAAATCTTAATAAAAAATCATGAAGCCCATCCAATTGGATATGCTCAATTCCCTGAAGTGAATGAAACCATATATAATAAAAAGCGTGTGGATAGTGAAACCCGCCTAACTAGATATGAAATATTCCCTGAAGTAAATGCGATAAATGGTCATGGGCATAAATAATGACAAATATATACTTGTTAGTGAAAATATGAATGAGATTAAAGTTGAAATTATGATCTGAGCAATTATGGTAGCCACATGAATTATTAAAAATAAATCTTACCATTAAAAGTGGTACAAATAAATGTGGTATATATGGATATTGGTCATGGAAAGACAAATTTGGCTTTGGTAGAGATAATGATTGTAAACCAGAAGTTTACAAATATAAGTACTTTAGTTTTTGGAATGATCAGTTGGATAATCCCGATCAATAACAATGCGAAAAGAAAAATTTAATCTTTATGTGGATATTTATTGAAGAACCAGAAGTTTTTTCAACTGTAATGAATTTTTCATGATTAGTTTGTTCTCAAAGTAAATTAATTATTGAGTAATAACCAAGAGTTTAAATTGAATTATTTTTATTTTCTTGAATGTATAAAGGAAAATTTTAAATGAATTCCTTTGAATATATTATGGATGTATCTAAAAGATAGTTATATAATTATTATTAATTTGCAACTTGAAGTTTGCAAAGTTTGTTATCAATATACAATCAGAAGTTTGCATCATTATTTGTGTAAATAATTTAATTAAAAATAAAATCTTTCAGATTATATTATTAAGACAATTTAAGCTTGAGAATGATGGTGAACTTATACATCATGCCTTTAATGACTATGACATATGTTAATTGAAATAATTATAAGGCAACCTGTTATTGCTTTATTTATATTTAAAATGATTTAATATAATCATTTATTAAATAATTGCAATTAATTGCCAGGATTATTATGAAAATGAAGATTTCTAGTTTTTAGAGGGACGTGCTATTAAATTTAATAATGCTTATTCGTATCAAGTCAAATAATTTATTATAAGTTCTCCTCTTTATAATTGATTTTGGATCAGGAATCAAATATTACCCTGTATACGTAAAATTTGTTCCTGAAAATTAAGAAATAAAAATACAAAAATACAATTGTATTTATAAAGAAGTTGATACAATCTCTAGTGTGAAATCTTCTATTACAGTGAAGACTATCCTCTGATTCTTCTCTTTGTTGCTGTGAACACGATTCAAGGGTCTTCTTCTCTTTGTTGTTGTGAACATGATTCAATGATCGAGAGACTTGATCTTGAATACGATTCAATGGTCGAAAAGAATAATATACTCTTTTTTCTTCACTAAAATTTTTTTTCATAGGATTTTTTTTAAGTAAGATTTTAATGAGACATATTTTTTAAAAAATGAACATCCAAGGGAGAGTGTTATGAAATAAATGGATATCCTGTGTGGGCTAGAAGTTTGTAGTCTTAACTATTACAAACTCTATTATAACGCTCTAACTCAAATCACTAGAGAAATTATCTACTTTAGATCAAGCCGATTCCATCCCATACTAGATCAGCAAGATTCGGACGATTTTGTTCTGTAGGTAAAATGGAAAACTTTCTAGGAGGTCACCCATCCTAAAATTTCTTTCAAGCAAACACGCTTAACCTTGGAGTTCTTTCAACTCTCTAGCTATCCCACCAAAAGGTGCCTCTAATTATTAGTTTCTCCATTTTTGATATATAATCCGATTCATTGATGTGTCCCACATTTCACTACTCTAGCTAATTTGCCATCCTAGAAGCTCGCCAGGAGTCCTGCTCTACTCGCCCTCTTAAGATTGTTTTGCCGGATCGAGATGTCATATCTATCTTCCTAATTTGTGGAGGACTCTATTAGGGTTCCACTTGTGTAACTATATATATGTGACTTCTCATCAATAATAATAAGCGACTTTGGTATTCTCTCCTATATTTTGCTCTCTATTGTTTCTTTTTCTTTTCTCTAGTTTTATATTATTTTCTAACAGAAATTATAATAATAAAAAAATATTAAGTTTAATATTTTTTATTAAAAAATATACTTAATAGGTTATAATTATATACTAATACATATGATAATACTAATAAAAAAATAAAAAGATATTTAACTAAGATTCAATTATAATTATGTTTATAAGTTCATTGATGATATTTATATGAGTGATATTATAATTTACTAAAATCATATCTAGATTTCATATTCCATATGAGTAATATTTTAAATTAGGATATAATTATCATTATCATTAGAAATTTACTAGTGATATTGATAAGTAGCTTTAAAATTTTTTAATTATTATATTATTAGCATTCTATTCAATTAATAAACTTTTTTGTTTTTAATAAATTTCATAATTATCAAACTATAAAAAATTCAATAAATTATTAAGATATGATATAAATAATATATATTTAATGTATGTAACTTATGAATAAGATTATATTACTATTTAATAATATTTTATTCATTGATAAATGTTTAAAGTATAAATTATTATACTTGTTAGCATATATATCCTTTGTGAAACTTTTAATTATGAATATTAAGTAGGTTGATGATAAAGTAATTTAATTGATGTATAAAAGTAGTGGGTTCAATACTATTCAACAACATAAAAATTTTGTGGATGGTATTAGTTACCTCGTAGTAAAAATTAAAATAATTTTTACAAATTTAAGTATTTAGTTGATATAATTTTATAAATTAGAGAAGCAAAAGTTGGGGGTGGTTTTTCATCTTTTTGTCGGTAGTTTATTGAATGCTTTTATCTTTTTTAATATATTATTACTATAATATGAACGTTAACAATTTCAAATGATAATTTTGACTATTTGTGCACATTCTCCACTTCTTTTATTTGAACATTTATTCACTAATTATGGTTCTCAAATGAATAATTTTAATATTAAAGACTCTAACACATTCATAATTTAATTATTTTATATGCTTTTGGGTTTGTCGGTTATAAAAGGCGACTACATAAACACTTTTCAATAATTTTTTGAAAAAACTTTCATATAAGACAACATAAATATACAAATTTGCATAAATCGAGCGGCTATATGCCCAAAATTGAAATTAATGTTAATTAAAACCTCTATATTATTTATAGAGTTTAATTTTATTAATGTCAAAATAATTTGAAACCTATTTTAAATATAATTATATAAAATTCAATTAAATTACATATTTTATATTACAACATAATAAATTTATACTAAACATAAATTTTAATTAAAATTTATTTATAATTGAATTCTACATTTTTGAATTTATTTGTATTGGAGTGTTGAAATTTGGAACAACTTACAAGAATTGCTTGTGTTGTATCTTGCAAAAACCTTATGAAATAGAATAATTTCAATTGACCCTGGGGTGTTTTTTTATTTGCCACGTATATATTTTTTTAATGAACAATTATTTTATTCAATTAAAAAAATTAAGGATAGGATAGGGATGTAAATTGACTGAAATGTCGAGGTGTTTTTGGTAATTCTAAGTCCAGTTTCGTTAATAAAAAAATAGGAAAAAAAAAATTCATATATATAATGTCTTTATGCTCTTCACATAAACGCTGGACGGCCTAACCCTAACTCACTGAGACGAAGCTAGCTGGCGGCGAGAGTTTCTGAGGAGGACGAGAAGGAAGAAGCTTAAAAATGGTAAAATTGCTTAACCTCTAGCTTCTCTAATGTAGGATTAAATCAATGTCAATGGCGTTTTTAGTGAAATGAATATTTATTTTGTCTGATCTTGTTGATTAGTGTGAGAGAAAGAGAGATTCTGTTGTATCTTATTTTCTTTCGATATTATAAAGGATAATATTGAAGGGGTTTAACAGTCTCTGCTTTTGCTTCGATGTTTACGATTGGGTACGCTTGTTCTGCATTATATGCATTAGAGTGTTGAAGAAGTCTTTTCTCAATCTAGAGAAGGTTTGTTCTGTGGATTTTGAGTTCAAAATTTCGTTTCAGTTGAATGACATTATAGTTCTGCGTATAGACTTATAAGACCCTAAACAAAACTGGTTTTTGTTAGAGAGGGTGCTCCTTTTGGTTCCTACTTGGTGCTGTCGAACCCTTGGACTGATTCTTCTTTGCAGGTTATAGAAAGAGAATTACAGTGTTTGTTTTATTTGTTATACTGTTGTGTCTGTGCTTTGAATGGAGGCTTTACATGTATATACTGTTAGAGTTCTGTCATTCTGTTTTTATTTACTATTTTTCTGGTGCATTACAGGCAAGAGGGTTGAAGAAACACTTGAAGAGGCTTAATGCCCCAAAACATTGGATGCTTGACAAACTTGGTGGTGCATTTGTATGTTACTAATCTATGACTTAATGTTTTTATGCAATGTGTTCCTTGTTGCTGAACTTTGGCTCCTTACTGTTGGTTTTTGTTGTCTTGCATTGTGGCATTAGGCGCCCAAACCATCATCTGGACCTCATAAGTCCAGGGAATGCTTGCCTTTGATCCTTATTCTACGCAACAGGCTGAAGTATGCTCTCACATATCGTGAAGTCATTGCTATTCTGATGCAACGACATGTTCTTGTTGATGGGAAGGTTAGGACAGATAAAACATACCCTGCTGGTTTCATGGGTATGTGAGCTTCCCCTTTATTGCTTTTAAGTTTTCCTTTCTATATCTGGATTAACGTTCCAAATGTGAGTAAATTTTATTTGTGTATTTCCCTTTGAAGTGAATGCTTGTTGAGGTGGCCGGCCAAAAGGCCTCTGTAACTAATTCTGGGTTTGCCAAATGCAATCTGTGGATTTTTTTTACATATCTGTTGTTGTTATCATAATGTTATCCATAACTTAAGATTTCACCCTGTGCCTAGCTTGTACATGATCCACTATAGCATTTGACTGCCTTGCATTATGCAATCTCTATTTGTAATCTATACTTTGATCTCTCTTCAACAGATGTTGTGTCAATTCCCAAGACGAATGAGAACTTCCGTCTCCTGTATGACACTAAAGGCCGCTTCCGTCTCCACTCCATTAGAGATGATGAGGCAAAGGTTTGTCTGATTCTTCTGCTTAAGGCTTAAGTTTTGTGCTCCGTTGTTTTTTCAGTTAATGTTTAATGTCTGTTTTGGCACTAATCTGATGGAAATAATGTTATTTGTGTCAGTTCTTTAGTGATTTCTCTTGTATGGCATATGATGTGTGATTTTAATCGCATTGATTCATACAGTTTAAGCTTTGCAAGGTTCGATCTGTTCAATTTGGCCAAAAGGGCATCCCTTACTTGAACACTTATGATGGCCGCACTATTCGCTACCCAGATCCTCTAATCAAGGCTAATGACACCATCAAGCTAGACCTTGAGAGCAACAAAATAACTGACTTCATCAAGTTTGATGTTGGAAATGTTGTCATGGTCACTGGAGGTAGGAATAGGGGGCGAGTTGGAGTCATTAAAAATAGGGAGAAGCATAAGGGGAGTTTTGAGACTATTCATATCCAAGATGCAACTGGCCATGAGTTTGCCACTCGGTTGGGCAATGTGTTCACTATCGGAAAGGGGACCAAACCATGGGTTTCTCTTCCCAAAGGCAAGGGTATCAAGCTCTCAATCATCGAGGAGGCAAGAAAGAGGCTTGCAACAGCTCAGACTGTTGCATGATAGTGTTTTTAAATGTTTATGGGAGTATTTTTGGTAGTATTTTTAAACTTTTATTGGAGTTTTGTTTTATGCTAGAGCTTATAGTTGACCTTGATTGCTATATTGCTTTACATTTTAAGCTTAAGGTTTTTGAAGGGATTGATTAAAATATGAAATTAACGACTTTCTTTTTGCATGGTCATATTTTATCATAATGTTGCTGCCTGTCATATGATTTGAGTCTTACTTCTAATAAAGCTTATATAATAGGGATTTGAGTCTGTCATAATACGATTATTTTGTTAAAATTTTTAATAAGAGGTTTGGTTGATGATTTAGTGCTTAGTTGGGAATAAGGAATGAAATGGAGCATATAATCCATATTCCGGTGTTTAGTATATTATGAACCATGGAATAAAAAAATTTAGATTGCATTATACGTTTATTTGATAGAAATAATAGAAGGAATAAAATGATGATGATGCAGTAAAAAGACAAATGTTTATGTCAATAAATTTACTATTAAATTAATTAATTATTTTATTAAAGGATTATTTCTCTTCAATAACTCTTGAGCAGTCAATGGGTGAGATCCATATCTGCTGCCAAATTTGAATCAGCTTTTGCACAAGTTGAAAAAACAATGCTTTCGCTAATGGTCCGCCAGTTGGTGAACCCATCCATGAACCATGGCTTATCTTGTCCGATCCCATCATTCCAAAACTGGCTGCTTGGATTGAGAATAATTATTTATCTTCAATAACTGGAATAATGGAGATCTTAATCGTCATTTCATCTCAGGATAAGCACCATGCTTTTGTTGCAGCGCCTTGCATCTTCTTGAAAGAGAAGGAGGATCACGACGGTGTAGTTGAAAAAGACAAAAATATAACATAATTAAAGAAAAATATAACATAATAAGAAAAAGCTCAACTTGTTTATTTTTTAGTGGTGAGTAATATAAATCATTTGATAATATAATCTCAACTCGACTAGTTTCATGTTAAATTTATTTTTTTTAATATAAATCATTCAACTTGACTTTGAGATTAGGGAAATTTGTAAATAAAAAAAATACTTTATTTATGATTTCACTTGAAAAATTAAATTTTCGTCGGTTAAGATTGAAACTTCACATATACTAATTCATTTTTAATTTTCTTTTATTATGTTCTAACTTTCTCTTCAAATTGGAGAGATTAAAATTTTGGGGAACCTAATAAAAAATAATTAAAATTTTCATTTATTCTAAACTTTATTCACCATATCCAAACAAAGAAAATTATTTTCTCCCTTATTTGGTCAAACTAGTTAAAACATGGCAGTTTGAAAAGAACCTCTAGACTATTATAATGCGGAAAGAAAAACACAAAATATGTTAATATATTTTCTTGTGATCAAATATTAATATTGTTTTCTATGATAATTACATCTCACTTTGTTTAGCATTAAATAGAGATAGCAGATTTATATATTAATAAAAAGATTTGAAGTAGGATTGTAATTTTACTACCCATGATGGATTTTGATTTAAAGACTTTGATACGTGCTATATGTTTTACCTAAAATTTAATTTTTGATATAATTGAACAGATAAAAGAATTATTTTTTCAATTAAGCTACTATAATAAATTTATAATAATATTAATAAGTATAAGCTATACTAAACGAGTTTGTGATGACTATAAATATGGCTACATAAATTTAAATGGATTTAGATATCTTATATTAAAATGAATATAGATATAGGTAAGACAACTCTTTATGGATAGTCAATTATCACTATTTTTAGTGTGAAGGTTGTACGAGTGGTAGATTCAATGAAACTTCGAATTGACATAGAGAGATTTAAGTAAAGAATTAAATTTATAGTATAATTACCTTGGGACAATATTCAAAGCTAGAACTCATGAATTTAAATTAATTTTTTTTTCTGAAGAAAATTGGAGATGATTTTCAACAACAGGTCGTAATCCTACAAATTTATACACACCTTTAATTACTACTCAAAAAATTCTCCTTGATATATATTTTATATTTAAATAAAGTTGCAATATTTGAAAGTCCATTTAAATAATTTATAAAATTGGGATCATCATACTTTTATTTTTCACTTAATTTATAAAATGATGCACTCATGAGTTTTGGATCGAAGAACTAGACCTCCTCTTTGTTTCCTGAGCATGCTAAAGTTGAAATTGTCATTTTTAGCATGCTAGCAGCACTTGGGATGGGATTAACTAATATTTTCTTCAGTGCTAAACAATTCCGGATACTGAATATGACTCTAGGTTTCTTGTAATAATGTTAGACGTGAAAATAACTCAGCGACTCATGTTCTTAGTCAATTAACTTATACTTTTGATCGTAAGAGGGCTTGGATTAAGGAAGTCTCTCCCTTTGCTTGTTGCAAACTTTTGAATCTTTCATAATAGTCAATTTTCATTCTCAAATTAAAAAAAATTCACTATAATAAAAAATATTTTATATTAAAATAATAAAATTACTTGATATGTTTTACATATATTTTATTGTAATTAATAAAAAATATAGGCATACTTACAATTAATTTTTTATCATTATGATTTATCAAAAACTTATTTTCTTTTAGGAAAAGATAAGAATATTATTATTTATAATTTGTAACATGCTAATAAGAAGTATGTTATTATACACTTTATTAAAAAAAAAAAAAGTATCCACCACCCGATAAATTTAATGTCACTTTCAACAATTAAATGGATTGTCTGTTTTACCCCTAATCAATTACACCTATAATCTTTTTTTATATTTTATGCGTCAAATCCACCTAAAATATTATGTCCACCAATAATGTTAAAATATACCTCCGCGCTTGGAACGAATTGTCCACCTAAATATTGCCCAAGGCTCTCCACCATCATTACACCCAACACACTTGTCACCAAGGATTTCATGTCGACTTTTGCATTCTTACTAAAACACACCTCTGATTTTGCATAGTTTACTCTTTGCCCGGATGCAGTTTCATACAGAGCTAGACAGTGCTCCATATTATATGCTTCTGACGCTACTTCCTTAAAAAATTATTCACTGAAATAAAAAATTTTACAACACCTTCCCATGTTAGCAACAGGGCCTGTATTAGAAATAAGCTGTGTAGGATAATTAAACAAAAATGGTACCCAATTTTATTTACACCTAGGCAATTTGAAAAAAAAAATACCATTGGTTTTGTTGTTTTCTTCTTCTTTACGAAGCTTTATGTCTGTAACTCATAACCCTTTTTGGGGTCTCCATTTTCTACTCATACCCCCCACTAGACCCCATCTTTCACGGAGTCAAACTCAACGATAGAGATAAATGCAACAGCAGAATCAAACGTGACGCGCTCGAAATCCAGAGAGGACAACTTTGCTGACATGATTGATAGGACTTTGGAGGAATGCAATGAGACCGACCAGAATTAATGTTTGTACTAGATATGAGCTTGTTTCTTTTTGTTTATATTTGCATGTGCATTTCATTTTTAGGTTCTGGGGAAGTGGAGTTTTTTAGTTTGTGGATCAGTTTAGTCAGATTGCTCAGTTTTTCATAAATTTAACAACGCTCAAGTAAATGTCCTATTGATTTGCCTTTTTCTCAAAGAAATTTTTTAATCAGTAGGTAGTTTCTGCATTTTTATTTGGAAATATTTATTTGAACTTTTTTGGACATTTATAGCTGAAGCTGATATCTTTTGTCTTATTGTCTTTTTTAATGTCTAATAAGAAGATAAAGCTAGTTTTTCATTTGTAACCATGAAATAGAGCAATCCTAAAAAATTTAAAGAAAAGCAGAGCAAGTAATTGTTATGTTGGTGGCCTCTATATGTCTTTATTTCCATTGAGATATTGTTGAAGGATTATCAGTTATGAAGTAGTTTCGGTCCTTCAGGAATTGTTTGATGAGCTCTGTGAATTGTGAGTCTGAGTTTTGCTCAATCCTTTACAAACTTTAGCAGAGGAATGCCATGAAATGTGGTAACAAAATCATGCTTTGCTTGACAGTACGTGGACATGGCAAGAACTTGAAAGTTGACTAACAAGAATGATTATTAATAAAAGAAATATGAGTATCCATGAATATAAATGCTCTGAGTTTCTTTACATATGCTAGTGATAGAAGATGGCTTCAAACTTAATTATTATTATTTTTTTTTTTTTTAAATTGCTGATGTGTAAATGGAATTTCAGTCTCGTTTACTTATCCATCCAGCCTCTTTGTAATACACGCGCTGTTGGCAGCATAGAATTGTGTTTAATTGGTGAAAATTTTTTACTTCCAAGTGTATAATTGGTCCTCACAAATTGAGGGCGCCATAGGGTTGATTTATCAAAATTCAAGGGACAATCTATGTATTTAGCAACAAAAAAAAAAAAAAAAAAAAAACAAAGGCAAATTAGTTTATATATATTGATCCAAGTTATTACCTGCAATAGAACTTCATTAAAATGACGCTTGAAAGAGTCATAGAGCAACCACAAAGACGTGAACTAGAAGAATCAAATACTTACAAATTGGCAAACTCTGATAACCCTACATCGATTCTGGTAGTGCTCCTCTCACAGGAAATAACTACTGGTCTTGGAATAGATCTATGCTCATTGCCTTAAGAGCCAAGGACAAGTTAGGGTTCATCAGTGGTTCTTGCACTAAACCTGAACCAAACACACAATTGTATGAAAAATGGCTAAATGTTGATAGCATGGTGGTTTCTTGGATTTTAAATTTAATTTCTAAGGATATTGTAGATGCTTTCCTATACACAAATAGTGTTCAAGAGCTTTGGGAAGAACTTGCTGCAAGATTTGTGGAAAGCAATGGACCAATGCTTTACTAAATGAAATGTGAAATCTCAAGATTATCACAGGAAAATTCTACCGTTATGGTGTATTACAATAAATTGAAGAAGTTTTGGGATGAGTTGTTGTGTTTAAGACCTTTGCCTAATTGCACATGTGGAATATCTATAGACAATAGCTACTATGGAAGATAAAGACAAGCTTATACAGTTTCTAATGGGTCTAAATGAGAGTTACGATCATGTGAGAAACTAGATTTTGCTCATGGATCCATTCCCTAGTGTCAACAAAGCCTATTCCTTGGCACTAAGGGTAGAGAAACAAAGAGAAGTTCACAGTTTGAGTTTTGAGTCAAATGAGAATACCTCTGTCATGTATGCTTCAAAACCTAACAAAAATTTTTAGAAACCTATAGGGAATTTGTTGAAGTGCTGGCATTCTGTTTCATCAAATATTTTTCTGTTTTATCAGTTTTCAATAACACTGCTGGAGTTCCTAATTTCCAGCCTTAGAATCTCAGTTTATTATTTTGTGTTATTTGGATTCCATTATTTGAGGAGA